>JAECMU010145436.1:0-13314 GCA_016106625.1 Dracogyra subfuscus | reverse complement strand
ATTAATATATTTTAAAAATGTTTTAAAATATATTTATATTTAGGAATGCCCGATCTAAATTTGTGTTACAAATTGTTAGTTGTTTGCTGTATATTAAATATTGTTTGGGAAAATAACGCACAAAACTATTCATTGTAAAGTCCTTTTTCCCTGTTTGTTTAAATATCAAAATTGTCCCAGTAAGTGTTCTGTCCCAGGTTGGACCACTGGCATCCGGTGGCCGAACCTGGGATAGACATGCTCGAAACCTTCGTGGTATAGGAGCATGTAAATATTTTATTGATTGATTGACATCATTGAAACACATTTTTTTTTTTAATTACCTCCCCCCAAAATAGACCCTTTATAATAAAATACCATACATTTGTGTATGCATATTCAAGTTCAAAGCATGTAGATTAACAGTATTTACCAAATTGAAATAATGAACTAATAGCTAAAATCACTACCAGTATTTAACAAAATAATTTGTTGAGTAAAATATTCTTTTAACCTGGAACAAACTAACTGAACGGTATTCACACTAAATCAAGCTTTTTAAAAAATCTTTCTAACAAAGAAGACTGCAAATCTGCAAATGACCCAAGTGGTTAAGACATTTGCTAAAATATTTGTAACACTAGAGAACATTTAGTTTTTCAAACTTTCAAACAGGTGGTAATGATTCAAAAGCTGATTATCAAATAATATTTAACATTTTAGAATTGTGTAACATACAGTCTCTGAAACATATATAGCCAATCGTGACATGATGCTGAACAAAATGTTCTTTGAGAACAACGATTAAAGCACTCACGTTAAATCCATGAGGCACGGTTTTCTGTCTCTCCAAGAGAGGCGAGCTGTCGGCCGCCCGTGGCAGTGGGTGGAGAGTTGTGAGAGAGTTCCTGCGGATGACCTTGTCCCCCGCACCTACTTTCTGTAAGACAGCAATGAGTAGCACTAACATTGAGAAAACTGTAAGCTCAAATACCAACTTGTACGATGTCATGCAGTAAACTGTAGACACAATATGACTAGAATACTGATGTTATTGAAAAAATATTTTACATAATAAAATATGTTACTGAAAATATCAAATCAAGGTTGGAGAAAAGTGCTATGTGATATAATAATGTGAGTTAAAAAAAATTCAAATTCTCTGATTTTTTAAATTAAGATCATTAACTTTTCAATTTGGAAAAAAATGAGTAAAGTGAATATATAATAGTTCTTTTTTCATCTAAAAATCTCATAATTTACTTTTAAGAAATTTTTATCATACATTAATAGTAATAATCATCAATTTACATTTTATCTATACATACTAAATTACAATGATAAAAAAATAAAATAATAATAATAAAAAAAATCTCTGTTAGTTGAACAACATGTAATAATTTTATCTCCATAAATAATGGAATGTAATACTGACACACATCATCAGTCTTTAAATATGAAGTTTGTTTGTTCAAGTAGAATCTTTCAAACTAATGCTTAAATAAAATACAAATAATTATATATAAAATATATATCTGATTACCTCATATAGTGTGTCATTTAAAACGGATTCATTGAAATGAGAAAGTTTGTCATGCAGTGTTTACAATTTTGTAAAATAAGCCATGAAAATAATATACTCCTAACAAAACCAATTAGGGAATTCTTTTAAATAAATCCAGAAGTAAAATTAAAATATAACACATAAAACAGCACATTCCTGCTTTGTCTATCAACATATTAAAATAAAAACAAAAATTAAACAACAAACACCGAGTTTCTGACAATGAAAAAAATGCATTGATCTACATTTTCAAAGACTTTCTGGTGTTATCTATATATTATTTATTAAACTGTCAAAGACTACAAACTGTATTCCTAATGTAGTGTTGCTTTCTAAGCATGTTCTACAAAGTGTTCAAATGGAATAAGATCTGGTGACAGAAATAAATAAGGAAGGAAGTGTTTTATTTAACGATGCACTCAACACATTTTATTTATGGTTATATGGTGTCGGACATATGATTAAGGACCACATAGATATCGAGAGAGAAAACCTGCTGTGGCCACTTCATGGGCTACTCTTTTCGATTAGCAGCAAGGGAATTTTATACGCACTATGCCACAGACAGGATAGTACATACCACAACCACTGATACACCAGTCATGGTGCACTAGTTGGAATGAGAAATAGCCCAATGGGCCCACCGACAGGGATCGATCCCAAACCGACTGCACATCAAGTAGGTGTTTAACTACTGGGCTACATCCCGCCTTTCAGAAACAATAAAGGGAATCCAAATACAAAAACCCTGACATGAATGTACGATTGAGATCTCAAGCCACAATTTTTGTTTCAGTAACCTTTTGTCTAAGCAGAGAATATACATACAGATCTATTTGAAAAATGCTGACATGAGAATATACCACATACAAAATATGTAAGATAGAAAGTGCAAATGAGGCATATTCCACTTGAACTAAAGCATTCTCTCGAGTTACACAGTTTTCGGGAAATAATGCTTTTTATTTTATTGGACTTACTTTCATACAAACATAAATTCCAGATTGCAGCCATTAAACCTGAATTTCATTATGAGCTAGAACACATTGCTGCACAAACTACTTCCTATGAAAATGTCAGATTTTTATTAACTGGCAAAGCATATATAGAGAGATTGATCAAGACAAACTGAATGGAAGTGAAAGAGAAAAAATAGTTTAAAAAAAAAAAAAAAAAAAAAATGTAGGTCACAATGTCCTGTTATAAAAGAATACATGACATGTGTAATAAGCAAATCAAAATATCTCTTTGTCAAATTTAATACCATCATGTTTAAGCAAAGACTGAGATACCAGGCATGGATCCAGACGGTTGGTGCTGGGGTGTGCACACTTCCACCCTCACACTCCACAATGCACCCAAAAATTCAGTGTTTAACAAATGTACATAAAATTAATGTTATTATTTTTATTTTTTTTCATTGAGGCATGCAATATCTTGGTCGGTTGGGTATTTTTGAGAAAAAACTGTTTTATTACATACCCATTAAATCTTACTATGTAAATACAGCTCTGAATACAAGAATTGAATACAACTTTCTGTATTCAACTCTGAGGCCGGAACTATACCGTATTCAACGCTACTATTTATAGCACATGGTTACCGGGAATGCCCTTCACGATATGTAAACAAAGTTGGTACTTAGTTTAAATTGCCTAGTAAAACATGTTTAACATGCTATTTTGTGGAAATTTTGAATTGAAAACAGACGAAAACGGTGACAAATATTTACAATTTAATGAACGTGATACCAAAACTTGAGACAGGAACACTACTAACCAACGAGCTTTTAATCCACGATAGTTAAGGTCGACGACAGTCACTTTTTGGACCGTTGTTTTGGCTTCGTACACAATAAATAAAACATCTCCAGCCGTGATTTTGTGATATGATATATTCAACAAAAAGTACTTTTTATTTCTTTCATCTTTTAAAACTTCAAATTAATATATTGTCCAGAATTATGAAAAATAAAAACAAATACCGACTTGTAAACAGTGTTGTCTGCTTGTTATAGTAATTTGACAGGGGTCAAGGTTAGTAGACTAGTTTTTATTTTAATGTGGCGAAGCATTGTAATAATACTAATGTTTAATTTAAATAATGTCAGTATTCCAATGACGTCACTTTCCATCTCCTTACGATAACTATAAACTGGGTACATGACGTTTCCTTTTTGGAAAAATTCCAATGTAAAATTGTTATTTTGATTTTTTGTTTTTAACATTATTAATGCACCTGAATGTGTTTGAAAAAAATCTTGTTATTAATTTTTTTAACCTTTTACGAAATATAGATGTCTAGTGAAATTAAGGTAAGATATGCTATATTTATTGTGTATGAAGCCACAACTAGGGTGCGGAAAGTGAGTGCTGTCGACTTTTGTGACAATGACGTCGCATGCACCGTCTCTTCACGTAAAAAACTAGAATGAACTGACAACCGGATTATTCAGTGGCGCTATGATATATGGAGGCACACTTAATATCAACTTAAACTTTCCAGCAAGGAATAATTCCATGAACATCAATAAAAAAAACCCACCGATGACGACACGGACATTCAGTGAACATTTTTTGTGTTTGTTTTTTGTGTGTTTTGTTTAACGATGCACTCAACACATTTTAACTACGGTTATATTGGCGTCGGACATATGGTTATGTCGAGAAAAAAAACCAGTGGTTAGCTGACGGGGATCGATCCTAGACCGACCGCGCATCAGGCGGGCACTGTACCACTGGGCTATGCTACCTGCTTCAGTGAACAAGACATTCGTTGATAAAACTTGCACGCTGAACGTTTCGTGAGGTATTACGAGCAAATTAAATATTATATTGTTCGTGAATTTTAGCTATAACATTGTCTTTAAAATGCATTTCAAACAATATTAAAATTATAGGTAACATTTCACTCGTTCTTTCTTATTTCAGTTTATTGTTTAAATATAACTATATTCCTATATGTAATAATTGGTGGTTCATCGGTCCACGTAGTTATTGTAGCTGACCTATTGTAAATTTAGAAATTCCCGTCATTAGCTTGCAGTGTTACAATTTTTGAACTATTATTTGGAAACAAAATTCCAATTTAGGGTATGTAATAAATACAAAACTACATATATGTGGTTTTCTGATTGCTGTATTCCACTCGTGTATTTTCTGCCGGAAACCCCTCTGCCTGCGGCATCGGGGTTTCCAGCAGGAAATACACCTGTGGAATACAGAAATCAGAAAACCACATATATGTAGTTTTGTCTATGTACTATAATGCATGCTAGTATCCTTTGGAATAGTATAAGTAGCACTTTTTCCAAAATGCTCTCCACCCCTCAAAACCTGCATCTGCCCCTGGATATAGGTTTACTGATTTTGATATATATATATTTTTTTTTAACAACAATAAATGAACTATATGGTAAGTATGAGACCTGTATGTATTTGACTACAGAAGAGCACATGCACTACTCATAACATGCAGATTGGTACAACGCTGCAGACAAGATGTGACGTACAGTGTGACAGAGAACGCATGCACATGTCGGCACTAACACACTACGTAGAGCTACTCGGTATACAGCGGCGACACTAGCATCAATGAGAGACTTTCCAAGCTGCAATCAACCGAAAGCTGGTTCAGGTATCTTCTCACATTCGTACCCCGAAAAAATTATTGTTTTACTATTGTTTTGTCCTATGGTCATTATTTTAAATTTAAAAAAAACAAAACAAAAAAACAAAAAAAAACACCACCAACAAACCCCCCTCAAGCAATTATAAATAAATAAAATTCCACATTCCATACCACTCCCCCAAAAAAATCTGGCATAGAATCAAAATAATAATTATTATCAAAAACAAAACATCTGATATTATGTTGCACTTAAATGAATCTACAATAACAATTCTTCTTTTTGATATATACACATATATTTTAAAATCACCTATTATTAAAAGTAGTTTTTTTTATGACAGAAAACGATACCTCAACCCAACCCATCTACTGTACACTTAGTCTTATAAACTGGCCTTGGTGATGTTCTAATTAAGCCATCGGACATATAAAGGTTGGTAGGTACTGCATGGGTTCGCAGCCAGGCACCAGCTCCAACCCAGAGCCAGTTTCAATGACTCAGTGGGTAGGTGTAAGACCACTACACCCTCTTCTCTCTCACTAACCACTAACAATTAACAACTAACCCACTGTCCTGAACTGACAGCCCAGATAGATGAGGTGTGTGCCCAGGACAGCGTGCTTGAACCTTAACTGGATTAGAAGCACGAAAATAATATGAAAGAAGAAGAATCTAAGATGGTGATGACATATGCCAAAAATAGTGTGGAAACAACACCACTAAAGCACATTGTTTAATCAATCAACAGTTATTGGATTTGATAATGCTGACATTTTGTCGTGGAGGAAATGTGCTATATTTTCTCATTAACATCAAGGAATCTATTACAAGCACTTTCCCATGGCCTCTGATATACTAGTCGTGGGGCAACGCACTACTCTTAATGACTGCACAGTAGCAAGCAGTATTTTACATACACATAAAAAAAATTACATTTTAAAAATACCAGCTATATATAGATCAAGAGTTTGAATGGGAAAACCAACAAATCTATCCAAGAAAGTACTTATGTCCGATAACACATCACAGGTCTGACGCAGACAACATCCCACTCCCTTAGAAATGGCAGGGCAACATAATTACATAATATTAACAATGGACAATGATAATTCATGAGGCACACTATTAAATTAATGCAAATAAAAAATGACAAGTTACAATCGCCATATGATGGCCAAAGTGGGTGAAAATGTAGGACCACACAAGAGACAATTAAAAGAAGTGACAATAGGTCATCATCAACAGACGATGACAATTAAACCCCAAACCGAATGCTTTCATACAGTACCTCAATTAAGAAGCATTTTTCTACATAGTGCAAAGAATAGAAAGTGGTTACTATTCTAATTAAATCTCTCTAATATTGTAAAGATTAATTAAGTTAGTTTACATCTACATGTATACATGCAAGACTGTTTTGGTGCAAAATAAAGTAGGTAAAAGCCAGTTAAACTGATTTTTAAATGAATTTTTCTGACATTCAATCTTAAAGATAAAAAACACATAAACTTCCAGTAAATCGATATTGTCATCTCAGCTATTGGATGCCAAATATTTAGTAAATCCGACATACATCTTCAGAGGAAACCTGCTACATTTATCCATTCGCAGCAAGAGATCTTTTTAATGCACTTTCCCACATACAGAACAGCACATACCAAGGCCTTTGCTATACCAGTCATGTGGCAATGGTTGGGATTGGAATATATAATCAGTGAAAAAGTTCACCGAAGTGATCAATCCTACGACCGTAGCACCACAGGCGAACACTCTATTTACTGAGCTACATCCTTGCCCCCTTCAGTGGGAAAGTGTGATGCCACTAACCATAACCCTTTCCTACTGCTAATCACTAACCAGTAACCTTTGTCCTAATTATAAACAAGTGTATTCAATCTTACGACTGTAGCACCACAGGCGAACACTCTATCTACTGAGCTACATACTGTCCCTTCAGTGGAAAAGTGTGATGCTACTAACCATAACCCTTTCTTACTGCTAACCACTAACCAGTAACCTTTGACCTAATTATAAAATAAAAATAAAAATATGAACATGAAATACCATTCACATTCAGTAGTTAAAAAAAAAAAAAAAGGATAAAAAACTGGCTAAGAATTTTAATCTAAGATATAGAGCAAATATAACAGAATGCTCTGAGATACCTGAACCTCATCTCCTATGACTAGTGTCTAAAACAAACTTGACGTACCCTGTTAAATATCTGCAAATCAAATCAGCCACGTTAGAAAAACATGTCACAGGCAGGACAGACTGACAAGTGTAAACATCATAACATGATCTTATTAATTCATCATTTATTTGATTAAAGATTAATCTGACCCGACAAAAAGTCCCGACAAAAAAACCCCAACCCACACCAATAGTTCATATACGCATTAACTTTACTTAAATCTTAAACCCCTAATATAAATATTTTGTAAATGCTGATTATTAAACAATTTAAAGCAGTCTCAACAAAATATCTTTAAGAATTAAAAATGAGTGATTGCCAAGTATTAAAATTTACAGAAAACCCATCAATATAAAATAGGATTGTTTAACCATGCAGTTATTTCTTTACAGTATTATAAATAAATTAATTTCTGTAACTTTTGTTCCATGTTTATGTCTGCCAGGAATCTCCTAGCCACACAAACATATACTTTTACTTGATTTTTGCCAAGACAATCAAATGTAATTACTATATTTTACTTATACTAAACTAGAAGACGTTACTATGACTGCTAATAAAAACATGCATATAAGAATTCACACAAAAAATTTCAATAAAACAGTAGAAATGAAACTAATTGTTTTGCTCTTACTGAATTGTTTGGGGAAAAGAAAATATTTTGTATATGAATTGAAGAAACTGAATCCATACAAATGACTGTTCTTAATTAGCTCAGAGAAAGTTCACAATCATTAAGATGTTAGTATATAAATATTTGTTAAAACAGATTTGTAATAATTATATTTGGTTATTGAAAAGTGAACCGATATTAGTATTTCTATAATGTTACTTTATAGTGAAATTCACAAGTTAATGCACGTTATTTTGCCATCTTTATTTACGTTAGTGTATAGTCACATTGTGATTTACAATATAAATACAGGTCATGCTATGGCATGCAGTGTCACATGGTAGTCAAGACTACAATTAACTACAGAATACCTTTTTGTGACTGTCGATACACTAAGAAGATTTGTATTCATTTTATTAATCAACTTGTTTTAAAGAACAGAAACGATTTATGGCTTTTTAGTCTAAGAATCATATTTAAAAACATTTAAAAGTTATTTTATTTCGATTTCATTTATTAAAAAAACTGAAACAAATTGGTTCAACAAAACCACAACTTATGTATGGTATACTTGCAGATATTTTACTGCAACTAACAAACCCAACTTTCACATCTAAATCTGTTCATTTAATTGAATGGGTAATTAGTAATGTTTAATTAAAATATTATTGACAAATGCCTGAATTTAAAACCATTAAAACAATTTCTCCGCAGAATGTAATGCTAACTGTACATCTAACCCATAAATATATAATTTTATAGATATTTTTAATAATTCACTCACTGATTTATGAAGGTAAGTAATTTATATTTATTAAACAAACAAATAAATGTGGAGTCAACATGTAATAATTACAACTTCATTAACATTCTTTTAGAATACACAATACTGCCTTTAAGTTAGTAAATGAAATGTCATCCCATTGGAGTTTGTTCAATTTTCGATAAACGTAAATATAATATTGTCAAGGAACGTCATATCTGGTGACGTCACTTTGTAGTGGTACTGTGTCTTATTGAGCATTATTGTTTAAGAACCAACAAATAAATAAATACAAATAAACAATGAATTGTTCGAGTTATTATTTTAAGTATTTTTCAAAATTATTTCTTTTATGTTCATCTGGTGACATCACTTCATCCTATTGTCGTACTGTGTCCTATTCAGCACTATTTGTTTCAGAACCAACAAAATTAAAAATAAAATAAACTGTGAACTGTTCGAGTTATTATTTTAAGCATTTTTCGAATTAATTAATTAATTCCTCCACAGCCCAGACTTGTACAAACATGTGTTTACCTTGTCAAACCTGGGCTGGCCTCTGATCTTGTACTGGTTCTCGCTGGACAGGTCAAGGGTTCTCATAGCGGTCTGCAGATAGTCCAGTTGCTGAGCCGTCACTGACATGAGGCCTGCAATATCGTACATCAGCATTTACTCAAAACACTCAAAACCACTGACCCACTAACATGGACACTATTATAAAGCAAATATAAAGCAAAATATCTGAAAAGCGGAGGGCATATGCTGAAAATTGTAATAAAAATGCAGACAATGTGAAGTTATCTAAATGGTGCCATGCTTAATTATGAAAACTGACCATTATATCTAATTCAAATATTTGCAATAGATGTCAATTGACAACACTTAACACTAACCAATTATAGTGATATCAATGAACTTATTACTTCTAGGGCTGACTTCAAATTTGTCTAAACATTCTGCATGGAAGCATTACCTTCAGTATATGGTGTATTAATAGACAGACAGATGTACGGATGGACTGATGGAAGGAAGGACAGTTTTGTGGTAACCTCTGTTTTATAGTAGAAGATCTAAAGCAAGACTGGATGTGTTATAACCTGAGGTAAGTTTGTCCGTGCTGTCAAACAGTGCCCAGCACCCAGACTGCACCATTCCTGTCACAAACTGCAGCATCATGGGAAGGGTGATGGCCTCACTACATGTTATTGTGAACACTGCACGACCCAGAAGCTGCAAAATAAAGTTAAAAATAATAATAACAAAAATAATAAAAATTTAAAAATCCAAACCATTGCTATTACTTGTTAAAGAACAATAAAAGTGAAGCATACTAAAAGTCGAAGTTTAAGATCCTTTGAGACATCACATTTATTTTATTCCTCTATCCTCAACTACTTATATTAAAAACAAAAACACCCAAAACAAAACAAAACAAAATTAAATTAAAATAAATGAATGAATAAATGGATGAATCATAAATAAATAATAAACAAATTATATTAATATTAAAAAAGGGCTAAAAAGTATGGCATGGTTCAAGACCCTAAAACTTACATTAGATACAATACATGCACAAAATATTTGCGAAACAAAATCTAAAAATCCACCTTCGCCAGTTCCCGCACTGTCTCCGATTTGCCGGTACCGGCAGGACCGATCAGAGTTCCGCACTGGAAGTTCTTGGCTGCCTGTGTGAGCGAGAGGAAGACACGCTCGGTGAGTGGCGTGATCACGAGGCAGGACTGTGGTCCCAGGTACTCGTAGTCGTAGTAGAAAGAGTTGCCCAGCTGCTGCACGTAGCATGGGCTGAACTGATAGTCGCTGGAAACGGTCGTTCTCGTCCGCGTCAGTTTCGGAGGCTCCTCTACCAGATTTTCTATAAAAAGATTGAGATTTTATTGTTGTGGCAATGTATACAAATTGCACATGTGTCGATACTAAAGTTTTATAAGCATGAACCATGGTTCTGTTTTATTAATTTATCCTGCAACATTTGTTTGTGTCAATTAACCAGTGATAATGACTGACTAAAGCTTGCTTAAGTTGAACATAAAGAAAGTCAGGAATAAAGTAGATTTCCCCACTCTTTTTGATGAGTTGTAGGATAAAAACAATAATTTAATAATAACAAGTTATTAGGTTTATCCTGTTCAGCAATAATGTGGAATCCTGTTCAGCATTAATGTGGAATCCTGTTCAGCATTAATGTGGAATTCTGTTCAGCATTAATGTGGAATCCTGTTCAGATTAATGTGGAATCCTGTTCAGCATTAATGTGGAATTCTGTTCAGCATTAATGTGGAATCCTGTTCAGCATTAATGTGGAATCCTGTTCAGCATTAATGTGGAATTCTGTTCAGCATTAATGTGGAATCCTGTTCAGCATTAATGGGGAATCCTGTTCAGCATTAATGTGGAATTTGTTCAGCAAGACATGAAGATTTCCTCATTCTTACCTTCACAGGATAAAGCTCATAGCCTATGTCATTAATCTCTTACTCTCTACATGATATTTTAATCAAGGTTTGAAAAAGAAAAAAATGCTTCGGCCTAGTAACATACAACTATATATTGAAGCACTGAGATTTTAATATTTAAGTCTCTGAACTTTAACTATATGTTATTTGTATGGGAGTAACATTGTATCTATACATTAAATATTTATAACCATGGAGTCAAAACACGTTTTTTAAAGTCTTACCAGTACCTGAAGATTCAATCTTGGGTTTGGCAACCGGTGCTGGCCGCATGCTGGGTCGACTGGCAAGTGCCGACACACTGCCCTGCATCATCTCCGTCACCGTCTTGGCTCGCAACACATTCAGGATGTCCATTCGGTGACGCAGAGCCTTCAGCCAATCAAAACTCGTCTCTGATGGGATGCCATACTGCAGTAATGCTGGAAGTCCAAAACAAACATAAGGTGCCTGACAGTGACACATTTTTAATTTAACTTTAGCTTAGATTAAACTTAGTTTTAATCCTACTTGTAAAACTGGGGGGATTTTGTTAAAAAATTTGTTCTGATATATATGTTTATCATATAATATCTTACATTTTCATTGGCTATTAAATGTCAAACATTTGGTAATTTCGACAAAGTCTCAGAGAAAACCCATTATATTTTTCCATTAGTAGCAAGGCATCTTTTATATGCACCACCCCACAGACAAGATTGCACATACCATGACCTTTGACATATCAATTGTGGACCCACTGACAGGGATTGATCCCAAACTGACAGCACATCAAGTGAGTGGTTTATCACTGGGCTACATCTTGTTTCTCCTGTATATTTATTTTCCAACATACATGTAGGTTTATATTTTATTATAAAAATATTTTAAATAATGTTTTCCGATGCAATGGAAGGAAGGAGGGAAGGAAATGTTTTATTTAACAATGCACTCAACACATTTTACTTACAGTTATAAGGCATCAAACATATGGTTAAGGATCACACAGATATTGAGAGAGGAAACCTGCTGTTACCACTTCACTTGATTAGCAGCAAAGGATCTTTTACATGCACCATGCCATAGACATGATAACACACAAAGGCCTACCACAGCCTTTTTATATACCAGTCATCTTGCACTAGCTGGAGGGAGGGAGAAATAGCCCAATGGGCCCACCAACATCGATGCAATGGAGACAGAAGTGAATACTACTCACCATCTAGGATGTCCCTGTGATGCACGCTCTGAGTGATGAGACAGGTGAGGAGACAACTGAGTCTGTCCTTCATGTCCACACTGATACTCTGACTGGACTGCGAGTCTCTCAACACACTGACGTACTGGCCCAGCTTAACACCAATACTTTGTCTGAAATATAAATAAAAGTCCAACTGTGTATATCAGTCCATGCTGATACTCTGACTGGACTGTGAGTCCCTCAACACACTGACGTACTGGCCCAGCTTAACACCAATACTTTGTCTAGAAAATAAATAAAAGTCAAACTGTGTATATCAGGCCCTGTGTATTACAATCCATGCCGATACTCTGACTGGACTGTGAGTCCCTCAACACACTGACGTACTGGCCCAGCTTAACGCTCATACTTTGTCTAGAAAATAAATAAAAGTCAAACTGTGTATATCAGGCCCAGTGTAATATAATCCATGCTGATACTCTGACTGGACTTTGAGTCCCTCAACACATTGACGTACTGGCCCAGCTTAACGCCAATACTTTATCTAGAAAATAAATAAAAACCAAACTGTGTATATCAGGCCCTGCGAGTCCTGCAACACACTGACGTACTGGCCCAGCTTAACGCTCATACTTTGTCTAAAAAATAAATAAAAGTCAAACTGTGTATATCAGGCCCTGTGTATTACAATCCATGCCGATACTCTGACTGGACTGTGAGTCCCTCAACACACTGACATACTGGCCCAGCTTAACACCAATACTTTGTCTAGAAAATAAATAAAAGTCAAACTGTGTATATCAGGCCCTGTGTAATATAATCCATGCTGATACTCTGACTGGACTGCGAGTCCCTCAACACACTGACGTACTGGCCCAGCTTAACACCAATACTTTGTCTAGAAAATAAA
>JAECMU010145420.1:0-11757 GCA_016106625.1 Dracogyra subfuscus | reverse complement strand
TTTACATCTAATTTGCAAAGTTATCCAATTCTCAAAGTATGGTGATACCAAAAATATCAGACATTTTGTTTCCATTGGATGACTTACTCATTATATGATAAATATATATATGCAGCAAATGAAATTATTTTGTAGTATTTGTTTTTCTTTTATAGGCATTTCATTCAGAGAATTTTATAACAAAAATAAATAAAATATTTTTCAGTCTGGTTTTTATGCAACTTGAGAGTCCTTTTAATCTGTCTCATAAAATGAAAAATGTTCCACACCTAACATCCAAGTAGTTCCTAATTCACATTTGTATTATGTTCATTAGAACTGTAAAATCAATACCTAAGTTTTATAGCTAAAAGGTATCCTACACTGGGCTAAACTTTTGACCGAATCTCTAAATCCGAATCGCAAGCATAAAACATCCAAATCTATTTGGATTCGCATAAAATATTGCCTACAATTTATTAAATTGAATAATCAGGGAGTAAAACATTACCAAATTAACAAAATAAAATAAAATAAAAAATAGTCTGGTTATCAAGCTTCAGTTTAAACTGCCTTCAAAAGTGTAGTATACGTTCAAATCTGCGCATGTTCGAAACATAGTGGTTTATCGGCGGTTGGCCCATTTCTATGAACCAAATTGACAACAAAGAGAACCGAAAAAAATGTGTGTGTTCAGTTCTTACATAATAACAATAGACAGTAATTAAGTATTCTCAAATTTAGTAATACATTCAGCATTTCTATGTTAGTTCACCGATATTATGTTCCTAACCCTGAATTACCTGCTCTTTTTAATCAATGCAACTTTTTGTCAGTAATAGCCATACAAACATTGAACCAATGAGCAAAATACAAGGCCAAAAGTATCCCATGTGCAGTTTACAAATAAGCAATCTTCAAAAAGTAATGGGCTGTGTTCAGCCAGACCGAGCGAAGAAATGTCCGCCACACTAGTTTGTGTGATTCACAGTAAACCAAATGGCCACATTGGAAACCAATTAAAAGTTTGCGAACGTTAGCAAAACATTTGCTGGCTGAACTTGGGGCTGGTAAGACATGTAAAAAAAAAACAGTGACTGTAAAGAAAAAATGGAACCAACAACTAAAAAAATTGTAAGCTTGGGGGTGTTTTTTGGCTTTAATTTGGGATAAACTGTTACTGACTATTCTTATATTCTTTCCAGTAAATAGTAACGTTTTGGAGTTTTCTTTTATCCATATACAGTTAGTAGCATATGACACATAATTCTATGTACTAACATTCTCAATGATGTTTTTTTCTGAAAATGTTTAGAATCAGAGGATTGATGTGATAAAAAGCTGAATTCTTAGCCCTGCTACAACCACATCAGATCATTTCAAGATTTAGAACATCGGCTAAAGTTATCAATTCAATGAATTGTAAAGATCAAAAGGAAACTGAAACTTTTATTTATAAGTCAGGAATCATAAGTCAACTGTAGTGATATATATATATGCGTATGTGTGTTACCTATTGTTTTTAAGATGAGATCCCACTAGAGTTAATTTTCTAAGCCCAGGAAGATGTCTTATGTAACGACACACGCAACTCATCATAATCACATCTATATGGCATCGAACATCAGTTTGTTTTGTTTTGTTTGTTTAACGACGCACTCAACACATTATAATTACGGTTATATCGGCGTCGGACATAAGGTTATGTCGAGAAAAAACCCCAGTGGTTAGCTGACGGGGATCGATCCTAGACCGACCGCGCATCAGGCGGGCACTGTACCACTGGGCTATGCTGCCCGCGCATCGAACATCAGGACACCACAGCTAATGAGAAAAGAAATCCACTGCCACCATGCTATGAACTACTCTTTCTGATTTTTCTTTTTTCGATAACAATAAGGGATTCTTTTATATGCAGCGTTCAACAGCAAAGCACTGGTTGGAACGAGAAATGGGCCCACCGACAGGGATTGATAGTACACTGACCATGCACTTTACCACTGGGCTATGTCCATGTCATGCTCCTCTAAGCCCAGATACTGTTTGCCAGTATTAACTGAGCTATTAAATAACTTACAGCCTTACAAATCTTAAAGCTGTGGTCTTGTCTCATCATTCTACATCATTCACACACCCAATAGCTGATGTATTTTCATGCTGGGGCATCATTAAACATTCATTAATTCATTTATTGTCTCATCATATTACAGCATCATTCACTAATGAAAAGCACACACACACCTACCATTTTAACAAATATTTTGTGTTACAGCCTTCTGTGGTTGTCTCTATTCTATTGGCTCAACATTAAAATTGATATATTATTGTCAAAAGATACCATTTCTGTCACATGTTTGTATACAGGTAAGGCCCATGTATTCTGAACTGGTACACAAGACCAACATGTAGATCAGCACGGTATATCAGAAAGGACAAACTCAGGACCTATGACCAGTTGATTTTTCAATGTTTTTGACCGTTAGTTATGTGCACCAGCAACTGAACCATGGCGGTTCCTGGCTCTTCTGCAACAGTTCCATCAGAAACATACCAAGATACACAACATTCCTCAGGCCTATTACAGACCACATGGCACCATCTCCAGCCAATATTCTCTCCTAGCAATCAGCAATCAAACTGCCAACACTATGTCAACTGGTCCTTGAAAACACATCAGATATATAACTAATAAACCTACGACGACGAAATCTATTTACTATGCATTTGTTATTAAAAAACTGTCAATTAGTCAGAAACATTTGAACAATGATTCATCTCAAGCCCAGACAGTCTCTTTAATTAATAAAGTACACGTTAACCTTCCGACTACTGCCGGCGAGATATCTCACCAGTCGACATACTGTACACTCTATACAGTGCATTTCCCAATTCATATTTCCCACCATTTTGCAAACGACACTCACAGGAAATACTTTATCATCACGAAATGGAAGACCACTCAATTTCCTGTGTCTCTAGTTTTAGTTTTTTCAATGGAAAATACCTTGGCAGTGTTCTACGTTGCGATCAAAATGGTCGCCAATGCGACCAAAATGTTGGCGTGGCGACCAACTGAATTTATTATCGTCGCCACCTGGCGACTGACTCCAAAAACGCCTAAGTATTAAATTGTTTGGCATGTGCGTTCAGAGTCCTAACAGCGAAAAACAATGATATGTGTTGACATCATTGTGCATTCAGAACACTTCGTTATTTACGAAGTTGTCCGATTGATCACTGTGAATTCCGTATTAATTGTCGGTACCATTCGGAACTCATCGCGAAAACAACCCAGATACTTGCAAAAACAATCCAGATATTTGGATTGGTGTATTTTCCCATGTATTATGCGCACCGGTGTATAATGAGCAGCCCTCACTTTGAATGTTTATTCCAAGAAAAAACAAACATGAACCACAATATAATGCGCACCGGTTTTTTTAAATTATTTATTTTTTTTTTTTATTTTTTTTTTTTTTAAACAACAAAATTGACAGTGAATGCAAGATGTACCATTTTCCCCGTCACTAAAATTAACGAAAAGCGAAAGCAGAGGTATATTCAAGAAACAAAACTTAAGTTAGGTACTTCAGTACATAGACCTACATGTCACATTAAACAAAGGCTAGTATTTGCGTACTTACATGTCACAGACTCACAAAATGATATACCCATACACTGTAAATGACTAGTAAATAAATAAAACCAAAAATATAGCATATTACTTATGGTTCTCATGTCTAACGTGAATGCACGAGATTTCTAAATTTATAATAGTGTGGTATCTATTCCAGAAATAGCCGAATTAAATCTCATGGAAATTCAAAATATTTACGGGCCAGTTTTGTAATATTTGCGCACCTTTTTGCGAGGTATGAATATTTGTTGTTTTATTTTGCATTTATTACAACTATCACAAGTGAAAAGCGATTTTTAAGAGGGTTTTGGCATTTCGTTGTAATGAACACTGTCAATAACCAGTAAAGTACCGTAAACTACCGACCGGCGATTTTTTATGGGTGATCGCTGGACATTTTTAATAGAGAATTTTTCTATTGCTATGCATAGTGCGCACCCCCATTTTTAACCTGTATTTTCTGAGAAAAAAAGTGCATAATACATGGGAAAATACGGAATACACATTGTAATCAAACGTGCAAAATGGAGACCGATTATTAAATAATGCATTATAAATAAGCATTTCAAATTGTACATAATACTCTTTGATGCACCATGCGATGCGATGCGTTACTAACATTATGGGAACGGGAGGGGTTGTTTGTCAATATTTACTTAGCGGCAACGTCTTTAAAACAATGTGATTTTTTAAAAACCATAAACTAAATTCCAGCAGCTATACATGGCCAAATGAGGAGAGATCGGGCTGTTTTGTATATCCACCAGCCACAGAATAATATTGTATTTAAACGGTAGGATACGTAAGGGGAAAAAATAGCAGTCATACGAGGCATAAAATTAAAATAACAGTCCCTCCCACCTTCCCCATGCGATCAATTCTGAAATGGTCCTGATTTCAAATTCATGATTGAGTGAAAACTTAAACAATTGCTTTGTTTCAAACTATTTATTTAATCTAGCAAAATACATGTAAGTCATGTATAATGTTTAGATGGTTACAGCATGCATAAATGATGCAAAAAGAGTAGTGTGGCTAGTAACATTTTAAGTTTGGCGAGTACATTTTTTTTGTCCACTAGCCAACGAAGAGTAAGTTATAAAACCGAGCGTAGAACACTGCTTGGAATTTTGAGTTGAAAAAGTGGTAGTTGGCAAGTATTTGCACTTGACAACAATAGCAGCATGTCACAGTCATTTTCAGGCATCGACAGCTAATTTGACAATAAATTTGATTGTTTTACCAAAAATGAAAATCACTAAATATTGGGATATGAATCATAATTGGTGTTTAAAAAAACCCAATTCTGATCAAAAAACCACTATTATTGGGAATAAGGGACATAAATACTGGACAGCTGTCACAAATGCCTGTAAGTAAACACAATATTTTGCCCAATTTTAATCAATATTAACTTCTAAAATACAATAAAATTAGAAAAATCTATGAAAATAATATTTACCGATTCAAATATGAACTTTATTTTATATATTTATAAAACATTTAAGTGAATATATGTGAGTAAAAATTTATAAACTTGTACCCAATCAATGTGTTTTTTGTCAAAAAAGAATCCAGTAATCTAAAGGTTAAAGAGATAGACTAGTTTTTAAACATTGTGGCATAGTTTGCACTATTAGAGCAAAAATACTTTCCCAAAACCACATTTTCAACTAAAAATTCCAAGATATTATCCACTGAAAAAACTAAATTTAAAGATACAGGAAACAGTCTTCCATTTCCTGTTAATTATTTGTTTGCATTGAGTGTCATGTGCAAAATGGTGGGAAATATGAATAGGGCAATAGCGTACAGTATCTCGCCTGCAGTAGTCAAGCCTGCAGTAGTCAAGACGGTTAAGAAGATTTTAGTAGTATTTTTGTTGAAAACTGCAATACATGTTTGTGAACAGTTGCTGTATTGTGGAGGTAGGACCAATGCTGGAAGTAATAGAAACCTATTGTGGCAGTTCTGGGTACCGTTCTACACAGCAATCTCAGTGCTAAGATCAACCTAAGTGCAAAGGTGATCCTAGTGCTATAAGATCACTTTGTAAAACAAGGCCCATCCACTCCCCACAAGTTATCTTATTTCAATTGCTTCATCACCATGGACAAAAATACTTTTTCTATGGTCTCCACAGTGTAATTGGAACAAGAATTACCATTAAAGACAATGTAATATTTACCTGCTTTTTGAATTTTTTAACACGTATGTTTGCAAGTAAACAGTTGGTATTTCAAACAGTGAATTAAATTTGTGTTCAAGAAAGGTAATAATTACTAATAATGCCTCTGGCACCATCTTCTTTCCCCACCTTATTCATACATTCCTAAAGCAAGATTAGTTTTGGCAATATCTTAAGTTCAAACTTTTTGGAGCCATATAATTTGTTTTGTCTAGTTGTCTAAGCACCTGTGGTACTGAAACAATGTGTTGTGCTTGTCTGCACATGCAAGTAATTACATTCTCACAACAAAATTCAGGGTAGGTTTCAGAAGAGCTAATATACTATGTGTGATATACTAGCAGGTGCTAGCTCCAAGCTAGGAAGATGCAGAGCAGCTTGTGCAGTTCCAGCATCCACAATTTATTAAGTTTGATCAGTGATGAAGTAGAACCAGCAAACAGAAAGACTCAATCATCTGCATGTTTTGCAATCTTAATGACTAGGATGACTAGTGGAGGAAGTTCCAAAGAAAGACCTGATGTGCACTTCAAGGCTTCTAACAGATGAGGCAGGCATCAAATGCTGCTCGAAATGCACAATAAGTATTCTGATGATTAGTTTCACAAGCAACTTCTGCTTTCCATCTTAATACCCAACAGTATTTCTGATAAACTGATTTTCAAAAGAGATAATATAATTTGTTTGTTTGTTTGTTTGTGTAACGACGCACTCAACACATTTAATTACGGTTATATCGGTGTTGGACATATGGTGAGATAATATAAAGTCTTATGTTTGTATCTATATTTGTCAAGTCTTTCCACATTGCTGTTTAAAAATGTTACACTACAAGTTTAATTGTGATACTAATTTCTATAACTGCTTTTAAATTCCTAGCATTTGCTTCCATCTTGAAATAAAGATTGCTTCCCAGCCTACATAATGAATTCAGAGTATTGCAATGGGTCCAACGATTGATTGTTCAATGGATTCAGTGGTGATCTGGAATATGTGTATGTGTATATGTGTATGTATGGTCTTGTTTATTGGAAGTTACCTTTAAGAAGATCCCTTCTGCATTCAGACAAGTCAAAAGTGGTACTGATCATAAAATGAGTGCCTTTACAAAGAAACTTCTTATTTATTTATTTGATAATTTGTATGAATAATTAAGAACAGAATTATCCAGAAATTTCCCTAACTTTGTAACAATCGTGTCATGTCTAAATTATATAATGTCATCAAACTACATGTCCCTTCACACATGCTCACTAGGTTGCAACATAAAATAATATTATAGAAAGAAGATAAATTACTAATAATCAGTTACAAGATTTATTTACAGGTTGTAAGCCAAAATGAAAAAATGGGTGAAAGTTGAAAGTTTTGAAAAAACTGAAAATCTTTTTTGGGTGCTGGACTTTCTTGTGGTTCCAGGGCAAAGCCATGACCAGGCGGCCAGATGGAGACCCAGAAAAACTGGAAAATCTGGCATATGCCGGAAAACTTTCACCCATGTCTATATGAAAAAAACCAATCCGTATTAATTGTTAATAATAGAAGACTACCCACGAGTGGAGAGGATGTTTCCATCCCATTCTGTGTGCACAGAATGGTTCATTGTGGGCAGGTAAAACAATGGCTAAAGAAGCGAGGTAAACTGCAAGTGGCTCATCGTAAATCTCTCAGTTCAAAGGGAACATATTCTGCAAGGATGGCAACATTGCCCGTATCAATCACCAAGCTAGAATAATGACCTGCAGACAAAGCTAGCTGCTAGAAAAGTAGCATACCAAATGACTAACATATGACTTGCGATGTGCTGGAAGAATTCTCAGCTGACTCCCATCAGAAGCAACTTTCTAAAACTTGCAAGGCAAAAACACTGTTGGCTGTTTAATTTGTAAACACGTTGTTGTTAATGTGCATGGGGCTTCAGGGGGAAGAGGTAATTATGCACACAAACATACTGGAACTGTTGGGACCAACAGAATCATGTTATCTTACAACATCTGTCTATTGGTTTTTTATTGATATGCACAAGAACATGTAAAAAAATACAACTGAAATGATGAGTGAACATTTTCCATATTCAAAGTTTACTTTGTCGTTCACCAAAATTTCAAATATGAATTAAAATTAAATTTGACAAATCTATTTTATTATTAATTCACCAAAAAGATAATTTAAAAGTTGTTTATCATTTACAAATGTACCACCATTTTTGCTGTTTGGCTAAATAAAACTTGAATTACCAACTGATTTTCTTACTAAATTTGACAAATTGCTAGTATTTTATGGGCATCAATGCATGCAGACTCCACTTATGAACAAATTTATCAACACAAACATTTGAATTACTGAAATAAAAAGTGTTCTCAGAACATATCTGCCTCACATTTCAGTTATGCACACAAACATGTTGTAAACTACTGAAATGATGAGTGATATCTTGGAACAAGTCTTTTATGTGCATATCTACACTACATACAGTCTGAACTACTGAAATGACGAGTGATATCTTGGAACACATCTTTTACTGAAATGAAAGTGATATCTTGGAACACGTCTTTTATGTGTACATCTACATACAGTCTGAACTACTGAAATAGTTTTTCAGATTGCCTGCATTGTTTCAGTTTGTACTGAAATGGACAAATATTTTCAAAGAACATAGACCAGGCTTCAGTCAAAGTATAAAAATATTCTAAATTCTACTAAAATAGGAAATGTAATCTCAAACGATATATATCTCATAAGCGATTTGTACAAACATATCCATAATTATTTGGAAATATGAAGTAACAGGAAATGCCTCCAAAATGATTTGAACGGTAGTTATAAAGTATTCTTCACTGCAGTATGTTTAAGGTTGATGCCTACAACTAACCAATCAAATGATCAGTTAGTGATTTGGTAACAAAGAAAAGAATGAAGAAAGAAGTGTTTTATTTAACAACGCACTAAACACATTTTATTTACAGTTATATGGCGTCTGTCATGGTTAAGGACCACAGAGATTTTGAGAGGAAACCCGCTGTCGCCACTTCATGGGCTACTCTTTCCGATTAGCAGCAATCTTTTATTTGCACTTCCCACAGCCAGGATAGCACAAACCATGGCCTTTGTTGAACCAGTTATGGATCACTGGTCGGTGCAAGTGGTTTACACCTACCCATTGAGCATTGCGGAGCACTCACTCAGGGTCTGGAGTTGGTATCTGGATTAAAAATCCCATGTCTCTACTGGGATCCGAACCCAGTACATACCAGCCTGTAGACCGATGGCCTAACCACAACACTACCAAGGCCGGTCGATTTGGTAACAATTTTCTTTCTTCAAGTGTAATGTGTGGCACATGATGGCATATAAATAATCCTTGACAGATAACCTCAACTATCTTCTACAGAGCTCAGTGATGAGAGCAGTAACATAGGATTCGTGTAAAACAATCTTATAAGTAACTGAGGAACATAAAGATCTGTTTTTTAAAACCCAGATGAACTTGAAACTGAAAATGAAGAACCAACAAAAAACATCAATTTTACCTATCAGAAATCGAACTATGGATGAGACCACCAAACTATAAAAATTTACATAAATTTTGTTCAGAATACATGACTTAGATGTGTGCCAAGCCAGTGTGCTTGAACCGTAGTTGGATATAATCACAAAAACAGTATTTCAATATATATGAAAACCACTAAGGGGTCATTCCAAGTCAAATCACCCAATGGATGTCACCTCACCCTGTCCGATATTTGGGGTTATTGGGGCTAAAAACAATCATATTCCAATTTTTAGAGAGATCGGACCAGCTGTTTCCGAGATATAGCCCACCCAAATTTGACCAAAACGGGCATCACAAAGCTAATAAGAAATATTATATCTTCTATTCTTTTATATTGTTTAGAAAACATGTTGGGCAAAATTGTCAAGGCGAGTTAATTTCAAGGTAACCTGTCCCACATGGCCAAATTAAAGGTTAAAAGGTCACCACTATTTACCTTACTCATATGCCAAAAATAGTGGCATTTTTGGAATCAACAAGATTGACCAATTGGTTACTGAGATATGGTCATTTGAATACTGGTGGCGACGCCCGTTTTGGTCAAAATCACCAAATTTGGGTGGGCTATATCTCGGAAACCACTGGTCTGATCTCTCTAAAAATTGGAATATGATAGTTTTTAGCCCCAGTAACCCCAAATACCAGAGGGTGAGGTGACACTGAGAATTCTGAACACAACGTATACCACATGCACAGTTTTTACTCAAATTAACCCACTGGTATAGCTCCAACCTAATGCACGGTTGGTGTGAGATCAGTCCCCATCGGTGGCATCACTGGGCCATTTCTCATACAGTCTCTGTATCAAAAACCATGGCAAGCAATCCATCATTTCTGAGGAATTAATAGCCGATTGTGGTTGCTAGTTTGATACAGCAATCTGTTTTAACAGTAGTAAAAATCATCACAAATTGTGGTGAAGTGCATGAAAATGAGTACCAGACATCAACCACAAACACATTTGACCCTCATAACTGAAATCAATACTTCTAAATGTTACCCTGTAATACTCATACAACAATTATTTTACAACTAAGTCAAAATAATTGACTTTTCAGAACAAAGTCTTGGATTTGTATTGTATTTATTTTTGCAGGAAGGCAGGTGATCATTACCGCTCGTTCCCTGCACACTCACCTGGGACGTTATAAGAGATTAGCAAATTAATCATCTTGCTATAAAACTTTTAATACGTTTTATTTGAAACTTGATGTGACTGATCAGAAAAGTGATCTTCAGCTCACTGTGATCTTGCTCACGACAAACACTCTGCCTTCTGTAGGAGTCAGGTGACTATCATTTTCCTCTGGGCAAAACACACAGGAATGCATGACAACTGTTGTAGTTATATATGTTTATTTACAACCTTGGCAGTGAGATCCACAGAAGATGCAAGTAGCTATCACTGTGAACAGGTGAAAGGAAGAGATTTGCGTTAAGCCACAAAACACCTCAATCTAGCAATCCTGCACCACTGATGTTTGATAACACAAGACGAACACAGTCAGTTGGCAGTAATTTAGATTAAACTAACAGAAAAAACATTTCAATAGACAGATAGTTTAAGAGCTTATTATATTGAAGGGTTTTCAGAATGTATTTATCTGATGCCCAATAATGATGACCAAGCAAGTTTTTTGGGGATGGGTATTTCTGTGGTTTACACTTGGACTACCAAACAATCACTTTGGCCATGACCGTCTGTGCCTTACAGAGATAGATACACATTTTCCTATACCTAATGCTAACAAGAATACGGGTAAGGTACATGATACACCTGTTGAGGAGTTGGATCAAAACACATATTAATGAACATGTTACGCGTATGATTCAATTCTCTAAATACGATTTTTCTATGATGTTCAAAATATAGACAAATTATTCTATTTATTTGTTTTACAGTGACCTAGTAATTGTATGTGACACACCACCATCCCAAGTTTTTCCTACATGTGAGGTCTGATGGTCCTGCATGCATCTGTATGCAAGATATGGTCCGGACAAGAATAAATTAAACAGGCGGATGGACAATGTCATATGAGCTATCATAGACAGAGGTATAAAAATACAGTTTGCTTGGACAATGAAGTTTGTTTTGTTGAACAACACCACTAGAGCACATTGATTTATTAATCATCAGCTAACAGATGTCAAACATTTGGTAATTTTGACATATTGTCTTGCTAGGAAATGTGGTAACTTTTCTATTAACAGCCAGGAATGTATTATATGCATTTTCCTACAGACAGGACAGTGTACACCACAGCCTCGATATACTGGTCAGTTAGTTGGGACAGGAAAAACAGTCAGAGATGACAGTGTAGACCACAGCCTTGATATACTGGTCAGTTAGTTGGGACAGGAAAAACAGTCAGAGATGACAGTGTAGACCACAGCCTC
>JAECMU010145357.1:238-13608 GCA_016106625.1 Dracogyra subfuscus | reverse complement strand
TGTGATCTTAAAACACTGGGAAGTATTTTTGTATGTAGTACCGTATGTCTAGACTGGTAATCACTACCTGGTCGATACCTTGCAATATACACCTGCCAACCACGGAAAGAATGGACCAATTAACTAAAACAACACTCCGATTCTCAAGTCAGCCCGTGGACAAAACATAAGAATTATTTCGACACCGACAGTAGTGGTTTATTTTGTATTGAATTTCGTGTTACTTTAGGCTTCGGGCGGTGAGGAACGTTTTTGTGACGTACTCCGCCCGAAGATTTAAAAACATTATTTAAAATTATTTGAGTTTTTCTGCACGTTTTTAAAAAACATTTAAATACATCGTACTGAGATGTATCCTCATGTCAAATCCCATGTTTGTATATGCTATATTTAATTACATATTGACGTTTCCTTCTTCGGACGGTGAATACAGATTTTGTTATGTAGGGCTACAGCCCTAACATGAAAAATATTTGTGGGTGTGTTTTTTTTTCTTCAAAAAAAATAAATTAATAAAAAAAAATCCTACATTTTTTTAACATATATAAATACATCATGCTTAGGTATATCTTTGTGCCAAATATGTACAATGTACACCTCGGCATTCGCAACCGAGTACTGTTGTTGTCTCGAGCTGTAAATAGTCTGACACCAAAGTACTATGCATTGTTTGTGTCCAATCTTTTCTTTTGCGATCAAATACACACGTCTTTCTTCGGATACAATCCTTTAATTAACCGTAAAAAGACGACCCCAATCGTTTAAAGTGTTTATTTTTACACACAAAGGCCGCGCAGTACCGCATTGTTGGACTGAAAAGATCGTAAGCCCCTTACTCCATATATAAACAGTTAACAACAATGGAAGCGTACTCGGCTCTGACGTCACTTCCGGGGTTTTCCGAAAGCTCACGAAGAAATATGCATAAATCATGCTTTGATACTGATCGGTGTAATTTCTTCGTTTTAAGATAACTACACGTATTTTATTGTTATAAACTTATTTGTATATTATTTTTATATCATTTTTCTTTTAAAATGAGCTATAATATGGTTTCGTGTCATGTTTTCTTTAATAGCAAAAAAACACGAGAAAAAAGAAAATAATTTATTTTTATTTAAACGTTTTAGGATGGGTTTTTGTAATTCAAGAGCATTATACTGTGAAATATACGCTTATTAAAACACTTATTAAAACTGCATGATAACCCTTAATGAACAATAAACCTTTTGGTTTAAATCATTAAACAGAATCTGGGGAAAATACTCAAAACTATGATATTAATATGTTACAGAATGAAGTATCTCATATGTGGCATTATAATATTGTGTAAACCTTCATTACAAGACTAGGCCTAAAATAGTAATAATACCTACCTACCTACATTTGAAACTACTGGTCGAAACTGGACAAAACTAAATATTTTTAAGGATGGCCTCAAAATAGAGGAGTGAATATGGTATGAAAACAAAATGTAACAACCACCTCCAAACAACCAACCTATTCTATAGATCTGCATTAACTTTGTTCGTATGATCCCAGAAAAACACAATGTAGTATTTATCTTATTATTATTATTAATTGTTTTCAGGCCTAATCTCGTAATGAAGGTTTACAAAATATTATTGCATATTTTAATGCTTAAAATGGCTACAGCTATGTTCAGTAGGCATCGTTACTTTATTCTAAAATAATATCTTTTTTTATTAATGACAATAAACTTGTAAATGCTGTAAACCAATTATCACAGACAGGATCGCCATGTGTGTTTGTGTTATCACGTGACAAAGTCAGATGTCAATTTGAGCGAGGTTATCGTGCAAAGCTATAGTAAACGATAAGAGATTTCATTAAAATTAATTTTATAGAAGATTAATATTTTTAACATTGAAAATATTCGTCATTTTATACATTTATTTAACTTCGTAATAGATATTAATTTTTTTACAATAATTTGACAATATACATATGTAGCCTAGAAGGAAATAAAACGCTATTGAATTAATCATACAAAACGTTTGTTATAAGTGGGCATAAAAACAAATGGCTGTTGTTGAATAGTTAACCCATAACCCATACGAACCAGGTATATTTGGCCACTGGATTACATCAAATTATGTTAAGAAGAAAAAAAATCCTAAAAGTGACAAATTTATTCCTGCATTGCACAACCGCCAGAGAGTGGACTTTCAGACACCGATGAATTAAACGTCTTGTTGATTGTGGAGTGACTGGACATACCAAAACATTTGGTAGCCTGGCAGAGTACCAGGATTAGAAATCGGTAGTTAAAACACCCCGGGCTACCGCTAAGGTTGAGTCATGCGAGCCTCAAATATCAATACCACCCATCTCTAGAAATTAGTTTATTTATAGATAAGAACAGTTTTGGCTTTGGGAATAATGTGATCTGGTTTAATGTTTTGGCATCTGATTACAGAAAATAGCAAGCTTCTTTAAAATGACTATTATTTATTATGGCTTTGTGTTTAATTTCAGTTTTTGACTGAAAATGGTTACCGACATCCAATATCCGTGAAGATATTACATACACCCACAAGCAAAGATTTCTACAAAATATTTGAGGTTTGTGTTTTATCTATTTAAATGGAGCATATTGTATACATGCAGTCTTTGCCAGGAGCAACATCAAGGGGAGCTGCAGATCACTACTAGAAATGATGCTAGGCGAGCAATCACATAAAATTTGTATTGTAAGGCGATCAATTTGTTACTCTCCTAAAACATTCCAGGTGAGTGGAGGAGACTGGGAGTGATCACTCATCTTTACTGGTGAAGATTACATGTAATTGTATTGTGCGAGCCTCTAGTGAAGATTACATGTAATTGTATTGTGCGAGCCTCTAGTGAAGATTACATGTAATTGTATTGTGCGAGCCTCTAGTGAAGATTACATGTGAGCCTCTGGTAATTAATTTGCATCTAATTTGCAGTTAGGCTTATCATAAAATATTGTTTGTTTCCGGTTACCCGACTGACACTAATTTGAACCTGCCGACCATAAAAATGTTTTTGTATATCCAAAAAAGTTTTTTTAATATAACAGTGATTTCCACGAAAACATTTGAAAACTATCACAAGCACAAATTTGGTTTTCCGATTTGCGGACGTGTGTTGGTGGTTTTACTGTCCAAAATTTAGTTTTATTGGCGACCCATTAGCCATGAAATGTTTTCTTCTAACAGTTGATTGATCGAGTTACTTCCCATCAAATTAAAGTTTGGTAACTTTCGTGAGATATCGGGCAAAGAGTCAGAACATTGTTTTCACGAGCATAGCGAGGTGTTTCAATTAATAATAATAATAACTATATTTAATGATATACTTCAGCGGCAAACTGGCCTTGTAGAAATTTAGTGGCCTTCTAATAAACTAGGGGAGTGAATGTTTACCGATACTGATGGAGTTTACTGCCAAATCAAATGATTAAATATGTCAGTAAGATCTCAATGCATTTTGTTATTTTTTGTAAGTAGTCACTGGGAACTTGGTAGGTTTCCGCTAAACAAATTCATGCTGATTGTTTCGGATACCAATTTGTAAAAAATTTAATATCCATAAATAAAATTATTTTCCAAAATAAAATGTTTTTCCTACCTACCTACTCTATATTGTTTCCAGCATGTAATAGGAAACAAGTAAAAAACCAGATTCTGGCCTTATCCAATTCTGAAAGTAATTTATTGGATTGGATATGCTGCCTATTATATTATAGATATGAAGACAGTGACATTTAAAGTGGATTCAGACTTAGGAACTATACCTAAATTGCCTAAAAAGTATATAAACTCTGCTTGTATTTATGTTTAACTTTGAAAATCGATTGTGGTTTAATTTCTTTTTTGTTTGTTTATTTTTGCAGTTTTTATATGGTTATCTTATTCCAAGCTACAAGGTGGGTAAAAAACCAGAAGAGGAGGTACCAAAGATCTTGAAGATCTTGGGCTATCCTTTTGTGATATCAAAAAGTTCCATGTTTGCCATTGGCAGTCCTCATACATGGCCCAACTTGTTAGCAGCATTGACGTGGTTGGTGGAATTAATTAAGGTAAGTTAAAACATTTAGCACAGATTTGTGATACTTTTTAACCATAATGTTTGTTTAACAGTGTCATACTGCATTTTTATTAGACTTTGTAATCAGTTGGACATGATTTTGTTAGTTCTTTAATAATGTTCCACAACTATTAACTTTTTTCCTGCAAACTGAAGTTAGTGGACAAAGTTTTAAAACAAGTTTTTTGTCTTTAACTAAAGAGAAACATTTATAGCCATCACATGAGAAAGATAAGGAATTGTATTTTATGTTAGTCCTTAACCTATAAACTACTGGATTAATTTTTAATGAAACCCATGTTGAGCGTACAACTTTTACTGACATATATTCACTTAAATGTTTTATAAATGTATACATGAAATAAAGTTTATATTTGAATCGGTAAGTTCATGGGTTTTTCAGGGTTCGAACTTAACAGTCGCTCGATCGCCCCTTGCAACTAAAAACGAAAACGGGTGACTGAAAACCTACAGTAAGGTTGCCCGCCTGGCCACCGATTAAAAAAACAAATTCTTGTCTTTTCTTATAATCTGTTGCAATATTGTTGGGTTTTTTAGAAAATATTATTCGGGCAAGTGAAAATAGAACCGAGCAAGTGAAAGTGCTGTTACCACTTGCCCAGATGGCAACTTAAAAAAAAGTTAAGCGCAGACACTGGTTTTTATGATTTTTAGATCAGTTAATGGTGATTAAAATTAGGCAATTTTAGTTCGTAAAAGTCACTTTTACTTTCGGGTCTTAGTGGCAGCTGTCCAGTATTTATGTCCATTATTCCCGATAACTGGTTTTCTGACTAGAATCTTTAAAAAACCCGAACTACAGTTCATATTGCAATATTTGGTTATTTTCGTTGTTGGTAAAACGATCAAATTTATTAAATTAGCTGTCACAATCAGCTATTGGTCCATAAAAAATGACTGTAACAAGCAGCCATTTGTTGTCAAACAAAAATACTTGCGGAAAATCACTTTTTGAACTAAAAAATTTCACTGTATTTTCAGTAGAAAAAATCCAAATAAAAGCCACCATTTTGATAAGAAATCCTTTTTTGTTTTATTATATTTCCGTTTTTGGTGAGTGCTGTTTGCAAAACGGCGGGGTATATGAACTGGGGAATGCATTGTATGCAATGTAGCCTACAGTATATCTCGCCTGCAGTAGTAATAAGGTTACGGTTTGGTTTTGCTATTGCTATTGCTTGCCTCGCCACATGCTGATATTGCTCATCAGTGATACAAATAAGTAGAATTTGTCACTAGTCCACTGGACAAGTACATCTAGAAATCTACTTGTACACCAATATTTTCACTTGTCCAAATGAGTTGTTAGTTTTATTTAAGTGAAACGACAATGTGTTTGATTGCTCAAAATTAAACATCATACATTTTTACTTGTCCACTGGGCAAATGTCCATTTTGTTTGTCGGAGCATACTTTCACTTGTCAGGACAGAGCGACAAGTGCTTATTTCGGACACTGCTCATTTATTTTACTCACAATTATTGTGAATTTGAGACTGAGAACAATTGCTCTCCTACATAAATTATATTTTTATAACCTTAGTTTGAAATGTGCTGTTACATTAAAATTAAAGTATTAATTAGTATTTTGGGGTATTGCTGAAATGAATGTGGCCAAGGCTTAGCACCTCTTGATTGATCACAGCACACAGTGTAACACACGTCACTTTGAAAAACAATCGCCCGGTTTACAGGTGTATCGGAAGAATGTCAACATTAAACTACGACATGTATTTAATGGAAACTGGCATGAGTATGAACCTGTCACGTGTGTTGGTTGATTTTGATAAAACATTTAACATGATAAAATATTATTTCATTCAATCAGTCGTACATTACACTGTGCAGATAAAGTAAAAACACTATCAGACATAAGGTGCCAAGTGAACTATGACAATACTGTTAGCTGGAATTTAAAGTGGCATAACCAAAACAAGAAAAACAATGGTTAATGTAAAATATTGTGCCCTGTCTGTCTCAGAACTTTTCAAATTTGTATTTCCGAGAAGTTGACCAAGAAAGTGATACAAGTTATCAACTCATTTGTTTCTTTCAGTGGTGTCAGTACTGTGTAAAAGAGGCTGGAGGAATTGAAGCCATAGCATTCCCACACAAAGACGACGACTTTGACTTTATTTCGGAAGACAGGGTAAACCATCATTTCATCGTCTTTATTGCTCTTAAAAGCTCTTAATTTTAGACTAGATTATTTGCTGATTGTAACAGCAGGGTTTTTCACTCGCACTGAATATAATTGAAATTCCATTATTCTACTTGTCACCTATTTTTTTATAAAAACTAGAATTGGAGGTATCTTTTATAAAAAAAAACACAAAAAAAACAACAACATTATTTGACTACAAAACTTGGAAGAGAATGAAATACCTGAGATACTGTTATGATTTGTTTGAATGTCATCCATGCAAAAAATTTTATAGGAAAGACATGCATAGTAGATAGGAATAACCAAATATGTTTCAATTAATACATGTTTTTGTTAACAGTTTATAAAATACATGCATTGATTTAATGTAACCTGAATATTTGTTTTTAAAAATGTGAGTAAACATTTTTAATTTTAAGTATATTTTTGTGCCAAACTAGTTTTTGTTTGTAATTGGTATATAATTTCTAGAATTTGTTTTCTAGATAATATACGAGTATGTTGAACAGTCTTACATGGCATTCATGGCAGGAGAAGATGAATACGATACGTATGATGAAGAACTGTCTCGAGTCTTGAGTAAGATTTATAGACCGTTACACTACCCTTGAAATAATCAGCTGCTATCAGCAATGCTACCGCAAAAGGCACCGGAAAATAGAATTGTGACATCATTGTGTTAAATTAGAATATTAGCAATAGTTAACTCGCCAGAACTAAAATATTGCTTGGACTGCATTTATATTTCAAAGTGAACAAAGACGGACAGTTATTTTTTATTTTATAAGGTACCTTAAAAATCAGTGTGCTGACTGTTAAAACAGGTTATTGTTGTTTTTTTCTTTCTAAAAGTACTGATGATATTACAAGTCTATATCCTATTCCAGCAAAATTTTCAAGTGTTTTTTTGACAATAATTCTAGTTTGACTTGACATACCAAGAAAATAATATTTTGACTACCATCATAATATTGTCCAAATGTCTATGGCTGGGTTACATCATATGCATGCATGCATTTCTTTTGCTCTATGCAGTTAGTATAGTGAAACCCCTCTAAACCGGACACCCTTGTGCCAAGTAAACTGTCTGTTTATAAGAGGTATCCGGTTTAGAGGGGTTATTTTCTGTATTGATTTTTTTAAAAGGGATTGAAAATTTTTCCGCTTTTGGAGGAATTCTAATTTACAGAGGGTCCTGTTTTGAGAGGTTTCACTGTGTGTTTGAATGATTAAAAAACTACTTCTATTCTAAACTATATCAAACTATATCTCCTATTACATATATACTAGGAATAGAAATTATCCTTGGTAATTATGTGATTACTGGATCTTCATATATTATGTTACAAGACTTTTAAACAATTTAAGTAATCTGAAAATGATCTATTTCAGAAAGCAAGTATGCAGGAATAGATGGTGGTAATGACAGTCTAGTATCCGAAAATGGACGTTTGTCACAGGAACTGGAAATACTAGAAAAAGAACCGGTAAACTGTTTTTATATAACATCACTGAATACCAAATATGGTACCATTTTGTACCACGTTGGCTTTGGAATTCAGTAATGTCGACAAGTAAAAGGAAAAGAGTCATTTGAAAACAGTTTGTATTAAGACTACTTACATATATAGTGGGCAGAATAGCCCAGTGGTACAGTGCCCGCCTGATGCGTGGTCGGTCACGGATCGATCCCTGTCAGCTGACCACTGGGGTTTTTTCTCGACATAACCATATGTCCGACGCCGATATAACCGTAATTTTAATGTGTTGAGTGTGTCGTTAAACAAACAGTCAAAAAAATACAAAAAAACTTACATATAGTCAATAATATTATGTAGTAAAGTTGGGGACAGTTGCATACTTGTTATATTAAAAACAGATAACTGGGCCATGTGATGTTTGTTTAATATTAACAATGAGACTAGTTATATTTGGACGTATACAGTGGCAATTGTGCTGCAATTGTAAAATTCTAAAGAGATAATTAAAGATGTTCATGAATTTATTATTGAAGGGAAGGGAACTCTAATTACATGCCCATGTCCCAAAGGTTCAGGCATGCCCACCCCTGATTTAGTCTCTGACCTCACCAGTGACCAACTCCAGGGCGAGCATTTATTATTTCTTTTCAATAACACCTGTCTTCAAACTAGTAGTGTAACCTTAACAGGGGTTCTAGAATTCTTTTTTAATTCACTGGCCATTAACAAAAAATCCCCAGTTAATTAAAATAATAAACTTTTTAAGGTACATTTTGCATACTAAGATCATGTTTAATTAAATTGTCAGTTTATACAACATGGATACTTTGTTAAATTTATCTATTCAATGGTAGTGTGTATTTTATTTTTTTATGTGATATTTATAAATTAATAATTAACACTTTTTAATTTTTGCAAACATAAACTAACAAAGACTGATTACCGTTTTGCATATTATGCTTGGACTGTACTAATATTAGTATTAGAATAACAAATCTTTGGGTTCCAGTTCAAAAAAGAAAATGGCAGGTATACAATGAACGTTTGTTTTTTCAATGTTTACATTATTATAATTAAATAAAGTTATATCGGTAGGTATATTGATGTCGTGGATGAGTCAAAATATTACTGGTTTGTAACTATTGTGGCAGCAAATTGAAAGAAGTGACTTGTAGATGTTTCTTTTGTTTTCGTATGATTGTAGCTTTTTAGGTTTTTATTTTAAATCTTTTTGGACCACTTGCCATTAGAATCGAACACAGTAACACTTACTTTTACTGGCCCGAATCCAAAAACACTGGCCTTGGATATCAGGCCACTGTATTCTAGAACCTCTAACCCTTAAGGACAAGTGATGTGTGTATAAAAGAGAAAACACTACAGGTTTTATCCAATATTTTGTGGTTTTTTAGGTATATTAACTTTAGTGGTGTTGTTAAACAAAACAAACGTTAGCAAATATTTAAGTATTCAATCCTTATAATTAAATAGTCCCAATGTTGCTGGTTTTTATTTTCAGGACCGACTGAATAATCTACGAGAACAGTATAATGTTATTCAGACGGATGTTGAACGTTTTGTTACCTACCTTAGAGATCTTGAGACATTTAAAAATGGACAGGAAACCAAATTAACCGAAGTAGAAGAAGACTTAGCAGCACTTAGTAAGTGAAGTACCGTTTTAGATGAAAGGATGAATATTAAACTGCCCATGCGTAGTACTTCAAAGGCCAAGGAATGTTCTGTGTTAGAAAGTGCATATAATATATCTTTTGTTGCTACCTACTAGGAGTAGCCTATGTGAAAGCTGTGGGTTTCCTATGTAGATCACCCTGTTAATGGACCCATTGGGCTAATTCACGTTTTAGCCAGTACACCTCAACTCAAAGGAAGTGGTATTTGCTATTCTGTCTGTGGGATGGTGCCAATAAAAGATATCTTGCTACTATGGAAAATGTAGTTTGTTTACTCACTTAGACTATATGTTAAAATTAACAAATGTTTGACATCCAATAGCCAATGATTATTAAATCAATGTGATCTAGATGTAACAAACTAACTTTTCTTGTCTAGATCAAGTGTCAAAAACACACAAATGTTACACACCAAATAGGCTTAGTTTCAAATTTGATGAGATGTTGTTGAACCAATGGTGCTTTTGTTTGATCAGAATTGGAGCTAGAGACGACTGTACAGAAACATCACCACATGCAGTCGATATACGAAACACAGAATTTGACGCCGGCTGATGTAGCCAGGGCCAAGCTGAGCCGACAAGAGCTGCAACGACAGCAGGGTTTGTTGGAGAAGTCCATGGAGGATCTCGATCAGGAATGCTGGCAGCAAGAAAAGTGCATTGCCAAATCCAGGGAAATGGTTTGTTAATGAAAAACTTCATTTATATCGGAGGGGAATGGTAGGCATTTGCTTTCCCCAAAATATTTAGATTTATAGTGTGAGATATGCTGTTTAAAATGTATGAAAGTTTATATAATTTCGAAAGATTTCAAACTCATAGCTGTCTAGAGGTGGCGCTTACGATCCATTTTGTGTTTATTACATACATGGGTGTCCGCAGAAAAAAATGCAGGAGGGGGCAATGTTATCCTGAATTCGAAGTGTGAAGTGTTAAGACATCTTTTTGCTACGATTACTGTAAATAACAGAACAAAATGTTAACAATTCTTCAGGTAGAAGACACACAATTGATCGAGTATCATGATATTTGGCGTGGAAGATAGTGTATTTTGTATTTTCCATGTAATGTTTTCAAATGTTTGATTTTCCAGGTGGGAGGCAAATGCGCCCCCCCCACCCCCCTTGCCCCTACCTGCGGACGCCCATGATTACATACCCTCAAATTATTTTAACATCCAACCTTTAACTTCGCATTTGAAATCAGTACTTTTAAAATGCTGACTTTGAGCAAAAAACAGCACCATTTTATCAGCTACATAAATGTCTAGTAACTTTAAATAAAAGCATTAGTTATGTTTAGTAAAGATCACTTCATTAAAAGAAAAATCTATGCAGAACTGCCTTTTGACTATATTTCATATTTTAAAAAATATTATATTATATTTGGTACTTTGACATTTTCTAACTTTGTGTGCTTTGTTATCAGATAGAATCAAAGAGCCACGAGTACAACAAGCTCGCTCAATTGCTCCGGCTGATTCCTATTGGTGCTGAAAACGCTCATGGAATAGACTATGAGATGAACGTGACCATGCCACACCACTGGACGCAGGACTTTGAAAGTGTCTTGATGGTAATGTTTTGCAGGATTATAGAAAAACTATTTCTTTTCAAATGACCAGAAAAGTTTAATAATTAGTTTCTCTTGGTGTTTTGTCAATAGATTTTGGTGGCTAGATCTGTTCAGTACATATATTTAAGGATGAAATACCTAAAGTACTTTACTTTGTTTCTATTAGAGGGTTCTTCCTTTTCCGTTTTTATAAGACTTGGATTCTGATCTATAATTACCCTGCAGTGTTTCCTTCAAATTTTACAAGAATGATTTTTTTTTTTTTTAACGACGCACTCAACACATTATAATTACGGTTATATCGGCGTCGGACATATGGTTATGTCGAGAAAACCCCAGTGGTTAGCTGACGGGGATTGATCCTAGACCGACCGTGCATCAGGCGGGCACTGTACCACTGGGCTAAGCTGCCCGCTTACAAAGAATGAAGACATTGACCAATTTCTTTCCAATATCACCTGTCCTCATCAAGTGCATCTATGCAAGTGGATTGGTCCAAAACATAATGTTACTCTGATAGTGGCTGTTAGTGTTACTTGCACAACATTAGCAGCGACCTTTATTGGCTAAGGGTGACTAAGAATTTTACAAAGATAGTCCGTTGGGCGACCATCGACTTTAGTGTCGGGCGAGTATGGTACTAGTTAAAAAAGAAACACACTGATACTGAATCAAATGTGACAAAACACACCGCGTCTATGTTGGTGCTAACTACAGATCTGGCAGCAGAACACATAGACAGCACCAACATAATGAATAAAGATAAAATTCATATAAAAACATATTAATTTATTCAATTTTAAACCCATACCTTCTCAAATAATATTTTATTTGGGGTAAAAGTTCAGAGTAAATTAAAACAAAAATTCTTTACAAATTACAATCAAACTGCACATGTTAACCTTTTTTTGTGACACAAGTTTTAAGGTTATTAATGGAACATCCAAGGTAATCTGAATGAAACAACTGTAATACATGATCGGGGCCGTATATCTGCACAAAAGAGAGTCGAATGGGCATCTGGCAAAACAGTGGATGATCCCATGGATCTCTGTCTAGGAGATCAGCCACTCCCGAGGAAATCATTGGCTGGGAATTTCACCTCTTGACCCACCACAAAGATTATTCCATCCGTCTTGCATCGCCACAAAGAGGACTACCACTCCCAGACTAATTTACTAAAGCACATGCAGTTCTACATTTAGTTTTTTCTACTGCATTATATTTTACACTGTATTCAAAATGAGATTTAATATCTTTAATTTAATGGTACTTTGTTTATTTATACTGGATTTCTTCTTTTTTAAAAATTCTTTTATTTTAGCTGGTACAGGTTAAACGTCAATTCATCGGTATTGTTTAACGCAAACGGTTATTATTCAACCAAAAACACTGTAGTTTTATTGTACCTGTACAGTCAAATTCCAATGTGATAACTGGAGGGCTAGTTGAATTTGAGAAGGGTCAGTAAGATTTTTCTTCAACTGGCCCTGCTGGCGACTTCGGTTTTCATGTTAATTTCAACCCTGATTGATGGCACATTACAAAAACGGTTAATCCAAGTATTATAAATCTCTTATAAGTATTATCATTAGTACTGCTACTGGTGTTATATTTGTTATTAGTTTTACATATATTTGTATTATCTTACTGATTGTAGCCCGCTCTGATGCAGTTGAAGAAGCAGTGTAATGAATCTCTACACGTGACCGAGTCACAGAAACTGAAAGAGATCTACTTACTAGAACAGGTGGGTCACATTTGTGCTGTCAGACGTTCTACTTGAGAACAATTTAGTTTCAAGATAGTCCGAAGAGACAAACTGGGAAGGGAAAGGAAAGGAATGTTCAATGACACCCCAGCCCATTGTTTAATCAGATGTTATGGGTTTTGTGGTTGTTGGTTTTGTTTACTGTTTACATGTAAATTTTTCATGGTAGAATTACATATGCCAGTATGTGTTCATCATTATGACTTATTTTCCCCAGTTTAATTTTTATCTCATCTCAACAAAGCCAGTCGAGATGTTATTATTAATTTTTATTTTATTTTTATTAATTAGATTAAAGGAACACAATCACGGATTTAGTGGGACTTATTTCTCTAAATATGGGTTATAAATGAAAATTACATTCATTTGGAATACTAAACCTAGTTACTGTGTGATCCAAAACATTTTATTTGAACTACGATCGAGGGAATTCCATAACACACTTAATTTTTAAAAGTTACAACTCTTCATGTTTATAAGTTAACAAATTACGGCTGAATAGATTCGTAGTAATGTGGCTATATATACGACAACCGTATAATGTATTTTTGAATTTAATATAAACGACCACCGTGTAGAGAGACTT
>JAECMU010145340.1:0-12225 GCA_016106625.1 Dracogyra subfuscus | reverse complement strand
GCAGTCCATGTCAGATTATCACCCACTGACTGGTCATCCTGATGCGTAAACAATTAATTCTAGCTACCTCTGCCAGAGTTGTTATTTCTTTGTAAGCCATAACACCCAGCCAGAGATAGTTTACATAAAACACCATTGCTGGCTGTAAACACTTCGAGCTAGCACGGGTCATTAGCATGTCATGCGGTATGGCACCAAGGATTCTGTCTTCTCAGACAGTTTACAGCCCACCACAATCCAGTGTTGTCAGCTAACCTGTTATGTTTGTCAGCTATGGGTGATACTACAAAAGTCCAGAGACCCAGAACAAGGTAGTGCTGAAAACATGGTTTTCGCCACTGGTGGAAATGGACATAAAAGGTAATTGTTTTGGTTTCTGTTGTATAAAAACATAAATAAATGATTGATTTGAATGAGACATTGTGAAATGATAGTACACATTCCCATGATGCTTATAAGGTGATTAACTCATTTTTGTATAATTTACCATATAATGGGTTCCAGCACTAACCCCTCGATATATTTAAAACATTAAAATGTGGAAATGTTTACAGGAGTATGTCTTGTGACGTGAAGGAACATGTATTTAAAACATTAATATGTGGAAATGTCTACAGGAGTATATATGTCTTGTGACGTGAAGGAACATATATTTAAAACATTAAAATGTGGAAATGTCTACAGACGTATATATGTTTTGTGAGGTGAAGGAACATATATTTAAAACATAAAAAGGTGGAAATGTCTACAGGAGTATATATGTTTTGTGACGTGAAGGAATATATATTTAAAACATAAAAATTTGGAAATGTCTATAGGAGTATATATGTCTTGTGACGTGACGTGAAGGAACATACATTTAAAACATAAAAATGTGGAAATGTCTACTGGTGTATATATGTTTTGTGACGTAAAGGAACATGTATTTAAAACATTAAAATGTGGAAATGTCTACAGGAGTATATATGTTTTGTGACGTGAAGGAACATGCGTTTAAAGCATAAAAATGTGGAAATGTCTACAGGAGTATATGGTTTGTGACGTGAAGGAACATATATTTAAAACATTAAAATGTGGAAATGTCTACTGGAGTATATATGTTTTCTGACGTGAAAAACATCATATACCTTAGCATAAAAGTTTGTTAAAATACGCGACGTCAAACTAATTTGTGCTAATCGTGATGACGTCATATTACCGTGGAGGCGACTTTAGTAGTGTGATTTACTAAGAATTGAAATAAAATGTTATTGTATAAGTGTTATAGGATAAATAGAGTTCGCTACTCGTGTTTGTTTAATATGTAAAATATCAACCTCGTCTAGTAAATGGTTATTGTCCCGGCAGAGCCTCGACAAATACCGACTAATATAGATTTGGCTGATATTTTCCATATTAAAAAACGCTCATGACAAATCATATTTATGTATATAGAGAGAGGCTATTCCATGGTGTTTTTCGAATATGATTTTTATGTCAACGACTGATGTGTGAATACCATATTTACACGAATTGCAAAATGTTGACATACAAATCGTATTCGAAAAAACACCACGGAATAGTCTATTTATTATATACATCTTTCCTAATTTTTGACATCTTTCGCTTTTTTGTTAAAATCATTATTTAGCTCCGTATTAATTTTTTTACATATTTTATCATAATTACACTTCATATCCCTTTTTATAGGTACAGTTGTTTAAATTACTTTTTTAATACATCAGATGCATTGGTAATCATAAAACTTAAATACCAAGAAACGAGACAAAGGGAGATAATTTAATCATGCACTTTTACAAAAAAGTAAATACGATTTGTATATTTTCACTGTAGCTAAAATACATTGAAAATATGAATTTTTATGTATTCCAGATTATTTATTGCTGACGTGACTATAAACCGACCCTGTAACCATAGAACGTAATATATACCGAACCTATGCATACAAAACTGAATTTAAACTTGTCATTGTGAAACTAAATATAATCCAGCAATATAATTATGAAACTGAATTTTAAAAAGCAGAATGTACAGGTTTGGTGTTTTCGGGAGATGGTTTGGACTGTGGACATTTCAGCCAGTCCATCTTGGACAAGAACTCAACTCTGACGTTATGTAGCCATATTTGCGGTGAACAAACCTACCTTCAGTAGTTACCCCTCCCGGTCTGGGCGTTGTAATCGCTGAAAGGAACATATATTTAAAACATTAAAATGTGGAAATGTCTACCGCAGTATATATGTTTTGTGACGTGAAGGAATATATATTTAAATCATAAAAATTTGCAAATGTGTACAGGAGTATATATGTTTTGTGACGTTAAGGAACATACATTTAAAACATTAAAATGTGCAAATGTCTACAGGAGTATATACGTTTTGTGACGTGAAGGAACATATATTTAAAACATTAAAATGTGGAAATATCTACAGGAGTATATATGTTTTATGACTTGAAGGAACATATAGTTAAAACATTATTAAAATGTGGAAATGTCTACAGGAGTATATATGTTTTGTTATGTGAAGGAACATATATTTAAAACATAAAAATATGGAAATGTCTACAGGAGTATATATCTCTTGTGACGTGACGTGAAGGAACATATATTTAAAACATTAAAATGTAGAAATGTCAAAAGGAGTATATATGTTTTGTGAGCTGAAGGAACATATATTTAAAACTTTAAAATGTGGAAATGTCTACAGGAGTATATATGTTTTGTTACTTGAAGGAACATATATTTAAAACATAAAAATATGGAAATGTCTACAGGAGTATATATCTCTTGTGACGTGACGTGAAGGAACATGCATTTAAAGCATAAAAATGTGGAAATGTCTACAGGAGTATATGTTTTGTGACGTGAAGGGACATACATTTAAAACATTAAAATGTGGAAATGTCTACAGGAGTATATACGTTTTGTGACGTGAAGGAACATATATTTAAATCATAAAAATTTGCAAATGTCTACAGTAGTATATATGTTTTGTGACGTGAAGGAACATACATTTAAAACATTATTAAAATGTGGAAATGTCTACAGGAGTATATACGTTTTGTGACGTGAAGGAACATATATTTAAAACATAAAAATGTGCAAATGTTTACAGGAGTATATATGTTTTGTGACGTGAGAACATATATTTAATACATAAGTGAGTTTTTCCGGTATTGTCAATATCATATATTACAAATAAACATTGTATTATGCGAGCCTCTAGTGAGCATAATAATTTATATTTATTCCTAATATATGATATTGACAATACTGAAACACATGAGGGTAATAATCTGTTTATCATATAAGCTCAAGCTTAATAAACTGCACACGCAACTTTAATTCCAATCCGCCAATACTAGATATTCAAATGGCATAAGAATATGTGGTGCAGTGTCGTTTTGAGTGGATGTCCTTATATCAAAACAAACTAGTGCATAACGTTGTTGTTGTTTTTTTGTTTGCTTGTTATTGTTTTTTGTGGGGGGGTTTCTAAACGCTGGACAGCTTTCAGTATACAATTGCTATTGAAATGTGTTTATTTGATGACTATGAATTCAGACGTCAGTTATGGAGTGTAACCCAAGTACGTTTGCTTAAATGTCAATAAACCTAGTGCCGTGACCGCTTTTAATTTACATCTAATTTGCAAAGTTATCGAATTTTTAAAGTATGTGATCTGAAGAATTTCACATACTTTGATTGCACTGAAAAATGTAAGATATTATATGATAAAAAGAGATTATTATAGTCGATGAAATGTGAAAGAAACAGTTTCCTACTAAAAAAAAACAGCACTCATAGACAGTAGACATCATGGACTTGCATGTATCTGATGGCACAGGATGGGACATAGCGTGTGACTATTCTGCCATCAATCGCCCTTCAGGTTATCCTTTCACTACCGAGATACAACAGGCGCCTGTGTAGACCACAATAACATTTAAATTTACATATTTATAACACGCCTGAACAACACAACCGTTATCATGATCAACGCCGTATCACTAAGCAAAACATAGTTGAAGGGATATTTTAACAAAGTACTTCGTGCACCTATATTATCGTGTACATTTTATCTCACACTTACTTTCAGTGTAGATGGTAAAGTTGGCAGAGTACAGTTCATTGTTGTTAACGAGACACCGGAACATTCGAGCATTGTCATCCACAGATACAATGTGTCTTAGAGTGGATCGTCCATGATTCACACAGTTTCCAGGATTGATTGGACCATCCGTGATCCTGTTATTATAGGGGTAAGATATCCACCCCATCATACTGTCAGCGTACTTCCACTGCCACGACCACGGTTTGTTTTGCGGTGGATTCCCAACATCACCAGTACACCGGAATTCTACAGTTTCATTCACGTAGTATGGACTGGCCTCCTTTCTTGGTGTAACAAACATAGAGACTGGACCTGGATCAGCTGCAATATGAGATAAATAATGTTCTAAAAACACAAAGTGTCAATTGACATGACACTTAACAATCGAGGACCATAACCGTTTCACCACTGGAACTTTTGAAGGTAGGGGGAGGGGTTGTTTCTTTAGGGGTTTGTGGGAGGGTTAACTTTGGGGGTGTCTTTGTTAATGACGTGACTATATCGATAGTCTTCACTTTGGTGCCCCTAAGTAAAACGTATCTGATTAGTTAATATATTTTGTTGCTGGCTCGTCTACATTAATACTGCAATTGAAATCAATAGTTTCTAAAACAAAAGTACTTGCTGTGCTCGCATCTGGTTGATCTGTATCCTAATCTGATGCATGGTACGCAAGCAACGCTAACGATGTGATAATAGTTATATCCTAACCAGACGCGATCATAATGAGACTCCATTTTAAACTTATTATTTTACCGTTAAAGCAGCAAAGTAAAAGTTGTCTGATTTGTTAATATATGTTTTCGCTTTTGTCATATGAAATAAATAGAAACAATTACTATCAGTATTGTGTCACGTGCTAGACTACATTAATATGCGTGCGGTTAGGATGCAACATGAAATCGGTGGTTTCTAAAAAACATCGCTCGAATCGCCCACGTCTGGTTATGATACAGATTTTATTTACGGTTATGTGGCGTCGGTTAAGGACCACACACATATTGAGGGAGGAAACATGCTGTCGCAGTCATGGGCTACTCTTTTCGATTAGTAAAAAGCGATCTTTTATATGCACAATCCCATGGACAGGATAGCACATCCACGGCCTTTGATATACCAGTCGTGGTGCACTAGCTGGAGAGAGAAATAGTCCAATGAGCCTACTGACGGGGATCGATCCCAAACTGACCACTCATCAAGCGAGGGCTTTACCACTGGGCTACTTCTCGCCACTTGTCATTGACCATTGAAGCTGCCAATTAAAATGTATCTCATTGGTTGATATATTTTTTTCCTCATGTCGTGCTAGAAAAATAGAATCAAATCCCATCGGTATTGTGTCACGTCCTTGACTTAATTAATCTGCTTCACCGTACGTGTGCGGTTAGGATACTGCGATTCATATAATGATTTCTAAAAAATAAATCGCTTGCGTTCGGTTCGGATACAGCTTTAGGACACAGCTTGACAGTGGGTGCATCATCAGAAACGTCAACATAATAAACAATATTTAAAAACACGAAGATAAAGATACAATGTTAATTGTTTTGTTTAACAACACCAATATAGACACAAATATAGACTATGAATCAAAGAAATAGTATTAAGAGAATTCTTAGATGTAAGTATTTAAATAATTCGAAGATCATAACCTGTGTCATTTTATATTAGTGTATGAAGAAAGATGTAAAGGAACGTTTTGCTTATAACGACATCACAGGTCATATTAAACTAGGGTTATTCCATGTCTAACATATAGCTTTTCAAGACGAATTATTCATTTTATGGAAACAGTTTGGACTGCAATATTTCTAACAGGTACAATTACTGCTTATACGTAGACTACCTAAAGAATCATTAATCCAACAAACGATAATTTGACTTACTCTTTACAGTAATATTCTTACTGTCCACTGAGATTTCACCCTTGAATCCTGGCGTCAAATAGTTGATCCTGCAGAAGTACTGACCCGAGTCGCTGCATGTTATGTTTCTCAACACAACCTGTACGAAAGACCCTTGTTTGTCATTGTCATCTGCCTTCCCAGTCACTGTGGCTCTCAGTGCTAATGATGTGTCTGATAGACTGGCTTGTTTACCGTTTTCAGCTGATGCAACTATTACAGGTTCAACAGGAATCCTGCTGTTACTTACATCTCTTTCTAGTGATATCACATTATATCTATAAATCTGGTTAACAATGTTCCCAGGACGACACGTCACTATCAGGATATCAGCTCCTTGATTCACTGTCAGCTGTGCACCATCAACTGTAACTAAACAAGTATTAACATTTATTGTCATTTGTGCACATTAACTGTAAATAAAACGTTAGTCATTTACTTTTTTTTTCATCTGTGTACCGTTAAATATAAATGATTCATTAACTGTTAGCATTTACTTTTATTAACATTTACTGTCGTGTGCTTCACGGTAAATAAACTAGCAAGAAAACCCCCAGTAAGATGGTTACTGTTATTTGAACATATTAACTGTTGATACGAAAGTAATAAATTTTGTGTATCGTAACTGTAAATAAACAAGTATTCACACCATCTGTCACGTATTAAAACACAAAACATGACACATCTACTTTAAAGGGACATTCCTGAGTTTGTTGCAATGTTTAAAATGGTATCGACTAACCGAGATTTGTGACCACTGTAATTACATATTAAATATATTTTTCTGTATAAAATATCAGTGGCTGTATTTCTAATCATCCTAATGTTTGTACTACGTTAAATTAAATTTAATTTCCTAAAAACGTGGGTTTTTTCGTACGTACGAAATTATTTGGACTTCTTTCAAATATTCAGAGAACCAAAAAAGGAATTGAATATACAGACACAGATATTCTAAACAAGAAAATTAATTTAATTTGTAATTTTAATTGTAGAAGTATTTTATTAGTCGGAAACATCTTGCAATGCAGCAAACTCAGGAATGTCCATTTAAAACTGCAACACATATTCCAAAACCCAGCCATGAAAGACACGAAAGTCAATATATTCTTGCTGGTGTTTCGTTTTTGCCTTGTCATAATTAAATTACACTGCATTTGTTTCATCTTTCACAGGATAACAAAAATGTTTTAACCCTTGTATATAAAATGTATTTCTGTAACAATATATTTAGAAATACAAACGTGTTTTGTCCTTTTTTTTAGAAAGAAGAAATATCAGAAATATGTCAAATTTAAAACATATATTGCACTCTAGGGAGCAGGTTATAATAGTGGGAAAAAAGATTATCCTTGTAACTTGACAACTTCTTGAGTTATACTGATTTTCGTATTTTTGCAGTTGGCTACTCTTTCTGATTAGCCGTAAGAGATATGTTATATATGCATCAAGCCTTGGACAGAATAGTACACACCACGGCCTATGTTACATCAGTTGTGGTGCACTGGCTGGAACGAGAAATAGCCCAATGGGCCTACCTATAGAGATCAAACCTCGACCGTCCACGCATCAGGCAAGACCTTTACCACTGGGCTTTGTACCGTCCCCGGTAAAATAGGGAGATCACCAAAAGATTTCGAATAGAACGTCTAGTGCAGCTGCCTCGGCTGATTATTCATTGATTTCTGCACTTTTGAGTAGAAGTGTCAAACTTGGCACACATGTACTTTGACCTATTCGGAACAATTCTCGATATGGATCCAAGTCAGCACCACCTCTGAAGACCGTGGCAGCCATTTTCCACAATGGCGGCTAATCTCACATTCGAACCCTAATTTATATCTAAATTAAGCCACATGTATTATTTGTATTGAACACTCGTACGAAGTCTTGTCTGGCCTTTCCGGTGGTGATCTTGAAATTACCTTAGGTCAATTTTCAAGTTCATACATATAGGTGACACCAGGAGATGAACTATTGGAAGATATGACATTCTAGAGGTTTATTCCACGTATTATCAAACTCTACTTCAACTCAGGGGCGGGACATAGCTCAGTGGTACAGCGCTCTTTCGATGCGCGGTCGGTCAGGGATCGATCCCCGTCGGTGGGCCCAATGGGCTATTTCTCGTCACAGCCAGTGCACCACGACTGGTATATCAAAGGCCGTGGTATGTGCTATCCCTTGCTGCCAATCGGAAAGAGTAGCCCATGAAGTGGCGACAGCGGGTTTCCTCTCTCCATATATGTGTGGTCCTTAACCATATGTCTGACGCCATATAACCGTAAATAAAATGTGTTGAGTGCGTCGTTAAATAAAACATTTCTTTCTTTCTCTCTACTTTCAACTCGTAATAATGCACACTACGTTTGATTAATCTACAAAGGTGTAACACTTGTGGATAAAGTTACAGTAAACAAGAGTCTGAGACGTTGAAAGGGAAACATACCCTATAAAATAGACTAACTCGTCTCCCTAACCGTTACTTCTCAATTGTTAGTATTATGAACAATGTATTTTGTGGTTTCACAAACGCCGGTATGACTAGAACCACTGTGTATGTATAGAAATAAATAATCTAAACAATAAAATGCAAGTAATGTCTAATTCCAATTATGAAAAATGGCTCTCATAGTGAAAAATATATTGTAGTGTTTAAAAACTAGGTGTGTGTGTGGGGGGGGGGGGGTATTTTAAAACTGAATACATTTTGTTTAATTTTCCATTTATGTATAAACAGTTAATGCCCAAGTCACATTTGCCGCGGCGGCCGTGGGGTCTAAAATATCTACGGCTAATAGCAATTTTCGGGCCGCCGCAGCATTCCCACGGTCACATAATGTAGCAGTCACATATGTTAGGGTTGCCGCTCAGCGTATTTTGAATTTGTGGTGACAGAAAACCTGCGGCTTTGGTACGGCCTTTGAAATGAAAAGTGAAAAGTGAAATCATAATAATGTGATCCACACAGGTAGATCCGTAGGTAGTTTTGGGGGTCCGCAAAAGTCCATTGTAATTCATAAGACCCTAGGGCAGCCGTACGGCAAACGCAAGGTCACCGTACGCCCGAGGTATAGTCTCCGTGAACCCTCTCTACGGCATGGCTATGGCGTGTCGAATTGCTACGGCGAACCTAAAAATGAAAAAAGGTTATAAGTCCGCGATATAATCCCAAGGCGACCCCTACGGCCTGTAAAATATAGGGATACGCCCTACGGCGACTCTAGGTCACCGCAGATCCTTTGCGGCCGCCGCAGGTATCTCTCGATTTCGGGGAGGGGGAGGAGAGGGGACACGGCCGCCGTATCCTAGCCGTAGAGCAAACGTGACTTACGCATAAGTAATAATTTTACTGAAGATTTATTTATTACTATATATTAATTTAGCATTGGTACAAAATGGTAATATTTTACAGTTAATCATAATAACTAACTAAATTTAAACTAGCATACTTTTACAACTTGCCCTAGTCATCAGTGGCAACATCATGTAGATTCACTCCTATAGCCTTGTTCGATAACGTGAGTTACGTCCCCTGCCAACGAAATCTCCTATATAAAAAACTTTTCATCGGAGCTTCCGGTGATTAAGTCTCCAAGATCATGTTTAATGGCTGACAAAGCATTTACTGAAGCATTCAACTCTGATGTAGCCAATGTTCGAGAACTAAAGACTTTTTTGAGAGATCGCGGTGAACAAGTCAGCGGGAATAAGCCAGAACTGGTTATACGGGCGAAAGGAGTGCTTGATTTAGGACTAAAACCATTAAAAGTAATCCAACAGACGGACAAAGAGAATGCAGGCCATCGAGAAGTAACACAGTTTAAAACCCCATTAGGTGAAATTTTACCAGATCCTTCTCAATTACCAAATTGGTTAGATTCCCTAAACGACCTACCCAACTTCACAGACAAAGATCTTTATAACTACCTGGTTTTAAATTGTCAAAGGACTTTTGATCATGATTACGTAAAAGCAAACAGAGCTTTGAAAGCCAAAGTTTTCTATGAAGATCGCCATGTTCATAGTGTGAAATACCACAAGATATCAGAAAAATGTAGCCATTGCTTTGTAAAATGTAAAGTAATCCCATCATACCCAACCAAGAATGAAAAGGAGAAACCTGACTACGATGTGTGGCTGTCCCTGTCGAAAATATCTGGACATGTTCACTCAGCAGGATGCAGTTGCAGTGCAGGGTAAGAATAATTTATGTATATAAATAACAACAACACAAAATACAATAATATTGGCTGCATATATTTTGATGTGCATGATTTATTTCAGTCATTACAGGCAGGCCTACACAATAATAATAATATATGTATAATAGAATATTTGTCATTTCGTACCATAGTCATTTAGTATCACAGTACATTTTTACCATTTCGTACCATATTATCATATAAAAATATGTTGAATTTTGTGACTGTGTCATAACAATTGCGGTCATGAATTATGTAAAATTATTTGTTTTTGTAACTAATTTGTAATGTTACATTGGCTCGATTGGGTATGAAATAACTGGATAATGATTCTGAAAGATACTTGTCAGTAGTGCATTATTAACCAACTGTATTATTGGCTTTCTTATCTAATCCTACACGAACACAAAACAACAAAATACTATCACAGTGGCATCGAAACTACAATGTGTTTTATATATATATATAAATAAATAAGTTTAAAAAAAATTAGATATATATGTACATCATACTTTTCAGTTCCTTTAGTGAGGCAGTCAAATTTGTAGTTATATTAATACAAACAATCATCATTTAAGTTACTATTTTACAATGGAGTCTAATATATTACTTTATGTGGCCCATAATTGGAGCAATTTAGTTTTCATGCAATTGTTGGGTAGCTGTCAGTGACATGTAAATGTATATATTTGGTTACTAGTCATTTCATACCATCCATATTGTACCATATTTTATGGTCATTTCGTACCACTGTCATTTCGGTACAAATTGACTGGATACGAAATATGTATATGCATTAGCCTTATGTAAAATTGATTAATTTTTCATTTCAGTGAAGGTGAATCGTGCAATCACATCGCAGCTCTGCTGTATGCACTTGTGGACATTTCAAGGAGTCAAATAGATGGGCTGCATGCATCTACATCCAAGAAATGCAAGTGGAACGAGCCCAGAAAAAGAAGATTAAGTCCGAATAGGGTTGAGGATATTGTGTTCAAAAAACATAAATTTTCTGATGTCGCAGGTGAAGGGAATGCTCGAAACATTCAGTTACACACAAGCGGGAGTGCATGTACATCAGCCACAATTATTACACCAGTAAATCTTGAACATTTCAGCAGCAAATTACAAGCATGTAATAAACATGCAGCATGGCTTTATGGAAATGCATTTTCCATACCAGTGATTGAACCTAAAATTCCTCCACTTCACGATATCGGTTTTCTATTCAGGAACTCTGTTAATTTGGCCTCTGAACATTGTCAGGCTACCTTTAGCCAATATTTTCATACTTTGAAAATTTCTGAAAGTAACTGTGCCTCAATTGAACAACAGACACGACAGCAGGCAAAATCTTCTCAGTGCCAGCAGGCTAGAGTTGGTAGAATTACCACATCTAATTTTGGATTGGTATGTAAAACCAAAGAAACCACCTCCCCAGAAAACCTAATTGGCACACTATTTGGTTACAATGGGGGTGTAAATGCAGCTAGTGTTCGATGGGGACAGTCCCATGAGGCTGCGGCTCTCAGAGTTTATACCAAGAAAATTAACCAAAAACACAGTGATTTAGAAGCAACTAAATGTGGCCTTCATGTGAATCCAAAATACCCACATCTTGGAAGTGTTTCATGCTCCTGCCATGAAAAGGGACTGGTTGAGATAAAATGTCCATTTAAATACCGTTTTAAGACACCCACAGAAGCTAGTATGGAAAAAGACTTTTACTGCCATTTTGTCAATGGTAAAATAACATTAAAAGAAAATCATTCGTACCATTACCAAATTCAGGGGCAGATGGCAGTGTGCCAAAGAAACTTTTGTGACTTTTTTGTGTGGACACTTAAAGGAAATTTTCTGCAAAGAATTTATTTTGACATCAAATTTTGGGAAAACTGTTTGAACAAAATTAACAGCTTTTATTTGAAAGCAGTGATTCCAGAATTGTTCTCAGAACGTGTTAAACGTGGTTTGAAGTTGTATTAAGCAATATTTAACTTG
>JAECMU010145320.1:0-11233 GCA_016106625.1 Dracogyra subfuscus | reverse complement strand
CTCTCTCTCTCTCTCTCTCTCTCTCTCTCTGTGTCTCTATCTCTCTCTCTCTCTGTCTCTGTGTGTATCCCTTGCTCTATTTCGCTCGCTCTCTTCCGACCCCCTCTCTCCTAGCTCTTTCTCCCCCTCTCTCCCCTCTCTGTTCTTAGTTTTTACCTTAGTGCCAGCTCCAGTTTAACATGTCAATGTTTCAAAACTCTCTCACTGTCTAACCACTAACCATTAATCACAACCGCAATAGCTAAGATAATGTGCCACGGATAGCGTACTTGAACCATAATCGGATTATAAGGACGGAAGCAAAATGACCGGAATGCCATTGGCTGTGCCTACAAGGAGCTTGCTTGAACAGTGTGGTGTTTTACAGTTATAGCTGACATGAATGAATGGATGGATGGATGGATGGATGAATGAATAGATGAATGAATGAATGAATGAATGAATGAACGAATGAATGAAAGCAAAATGAATCAATGCATGATAGAGTTTACGAACCAACCACACACTGGCCGAACATGATTAATGATGAATGAATGAAGAAAACGAACGAACGAGGGAATGAATAAATAAACGAACAAACGAACAAACGAACGAATGAATACCGAGAACAATAATTGTGGAAACAACCAATATCATCAAATAGCTTTCGTTGTCTTTATAAGAAGTGTAAAACATCCTACTGACTGACAGAGAATGAAAACAAAATTAGAATCTTTTCGTACGTGGGTGTTTGCAATGTTTTATTAAACATGTACCCTTATGAATAGCTTACAATTGAACACACAATAGAGAGGATAGGCGTGTTTTGTAGGGTTTCAACAAAACCTTTTTCTTTGCTTCATTTAAATATATTCTCATATACACAGCTATTGTACAGTTTCTATAAAATCATATATTTATAACGTTCATCCCTGTAAGTAAACTTCAATTTCGTATCTTTGTGTATGATGTATGCTGGTCATCTTAGCCGAATGTTAAAAGCCGAATTAACAGTAACGGGTGGATCAACATAGAGCGTACACCCGAGGCGCAATGGTCCATTTTAGTTTCCTTTCAAGCTGCAGTACTCCGTGGCATGTTTTCTTGTTCCAGCCAGTGCTCTACAACTGGCATATCAAAGTCACGTTTCGTAATATGTGTTGGTGTGTATGTGTTTATGTGTATGTATGTTTGTGTACGTGTGCGTACGTGTGTGCGTATATATGTGTTCGTGTCTGTGTGTGTGTGTGTGTGTGTGTGTGTGTGTGTTCGTGTGTGTGTGTGTGTGTGTGTGTGTGTGTGTGTGTGTGTGTGTGTGTTTGTTTGTGTGTGTGTATGTATGTTTGTGTGATGTGTGTGTTTGTGTGTGTGTTCATTTTGTTCTTTCCCCTAGGGAAAATAAGACCTAAACCCATTGTGACATCACCTAAGTGCATTATGTCGCCACAATATATTGAGTCACGTAATACCGCTGTCATGTTCAAGTTAGCGACTACTAACCATCTTAAATATTGCCGTTGTGAGTAATTTTAGTTGGGTACTGGGAAGAGGGAGAGAGATGGGAAGAGGGATATAGAGTGCTAAGAGATGGGAGGAGGGAGTTAGAGATGGGAAGAGGGAGATCGATATGGGAGGAGGGAGATCGAGATTGTAGAAGGTAGAGAGAAATGGGAGGAGGGAGATAGAGATGGAAGGAGGGAGATAGAGTTCGGAGGAGGGAAATAGAGATTGTAGAAGGTAGAGAGAAATGAGAGGAGAGAGAGAAATGGGAGGAGGGAGAGAGAGATGGGAGGGAAATAGAGATGGGAGGAGAGGGTACTGACTTTAGAGTGCAAATTCCGTAGGGACTAGGGGTAGTGGGGGTGATCATGAGTCACGATGATCACTGCGATTATCGCAGTTCGGCAAAATGTCAGATTGAAAGATTTAGTAATATCAAAAGTGTTCCATGGTAGTTTGGACCCTTTATAAGTCGACAGAAGCAGCGGAGTTTAACCAACATTCAACATAATAACGTCAACGTATTAGCATGAACAGAAGCTGTCTGTCGAAGCAGATTTTATTAGACGAGATTAAGAAAATAATTACGAACATTGCCTGAATAAAAATGAGATACGTAGCCAGCAATCTCTGATGTGCATTAATGATAGAGATTTGTCCACACATGCTGACTCGATCACACCGCCATTTGCTTTTCAACCAAGTGAAGAACCTCCACAATAAATATCTTCTATCTATCTATCCATCCATCCATCCATCCATCGATCCATCCATTCATCCGTCCGCGTGTCACATCTATCCGTCACATCCATCCATCATATATACATCACTTCTAAGTCCATCGATCACATCCGTAGATCGAATCCATCCATCACATCTATCATCACATCCACCCATCACATCTATTCATCAATCAATCCATCACAAAGTCCATCAATCAGATGCATCCATCACATATACTGGTATCACCACATCCACCTACCACCCATCAACCACATCTATCCATCGACCACATCCATCGATTACATCCATCGCATCCATCGACCACATCCATCCATCACATCTATCCATCGACCACATCCATCCATCACATCTATCCATCGACCACATTCATCCATCACATCCATCCATCACATCTATCAATCACATCTATCCATCGACCACATCCACCCATCACATCCATCCATCACATCTATCCATCGACCACATCCACCCATCACATCTATCCATCGACCACATTCATCCATCACATCCATCCATCACATCTATCAACCACATCTATCCATCGACCACATCCACCCATCACATCTATCAACCACATCTATCCATCGACCACATCCACCCACCACATCCACCCATCACATCTATCAACCACATCTATCCATCGACCACATCCACCCATCACATCTATCAACCACATCTATCCATCGACCACATTCATCCATCACATCCATCCATCACATCTATCAATCTATCTACCACATCTATCACTCATCGTGTACAATGTAAGATGTCACATTTTGGTTTATATTCTCGAAACATAACTTCTGATATCCACTCTATCTAGGTTTCCATACTTTTTATGCAAAATGTGTGATCGTGTAATATGAATTTTCATATTTTATAGGAATACTTAATATATATAACCTAGGTTCAAACTACACGCGGGGTAATCTGAACCGGGGGTAATTTGAACCTATTACACCGGGATGTCAATTAAATTTTTCAATTTGTATTTGCCTTAAGCTTAACGCGGCTCATAGGCGCAATAAAATGGATCTTAGTTTATAACATTCAGAGAGGTATTCAGTTAGTTTATTTAGTTCTTTAATATTCTGTACACTTAATAATGTTATTAATTTATAGGTAGATGGCTTCTTTTAACAATGTATTTTAATATATTTTCTTCTAATGTGATCATAAGTTGAATATTCGAATAGAAAATGATATTCGTCTTCAACTGTTTAAAGTACAATATAGCCTAAGCAAATGAGTGGCTTGATAATATAAGCTTTGTTAAGAGTATGCGATTACATTTAGGAATATATTATTGTAAATAGTACAACAAAGATAAATGATCAACAATATGTTTATATAAAGTACATTTTGGTGAATGTTTTACATGTTTCAGTGAATGATACCAAGACTTCGTCGTTTTCATGCGGCTGACGTATCCTCAAATCACCAAGCCCTAATAACATAATCTTCTTCAAAAACGTTACCCAAAACAGTTTGTACTGCATTGTCTTCAGGCAGATTATGAAACACAGAATATGCTTCTTTTAAAATATAGTTTGTTTAAGTAAATTCAACCAGTAGTTGATCATGCGAAACAAACGTGTACATTCCGTAGAATTCCACCCAGTTCGGAATATACCATTATATTACAAGTAGAATTTGTTTTTAACACAACGAAACCTTTTACAAACTTGTAAATGCAATTTTTCGACCTCACTTCGTTTACGAAAACCCCCACACTTTACACGAATAATGGTACAGCGCTCGCTCTGGGATCGATCCCCGTCGGTAGGCCCATTGGCCTATATTTTGTCACAGCTAGTGCACCACGACAGGTATTTCAAAGGCCATGGTATGTGCTATCCTGTCTGTGGGATGGTGCATATAAAAGACCCCTTGCTGCTAATCGGAAAGAATAGCCCATGAAGTGGCGACAGCGGGTTTCCTATCTCAATATCTGACGCCATATAACCGTAAATAAAATGTGTTGAGTACGTCGTTAAATAATAATAAAAAATCTTTCTTTCTTTCACACGAATAACAAAATACTACTGACATATGTATCGAAAGGACTACAGGCTGGTAGGTACTGGCTTCGGATCCCAGTCGAGGCATGGGATTTTTAATCCAGATACGACTCGAACCCTGAATGAGTGCTCCGTAAGGCTCAATGGGTAGGTGTAAACCACTTGCACCGACCATGGTCATGGTTTGTGCTATCCTGTTTGTGGGAAGCGCAAATAAAAGATCCCTTGCTGCCTATTGTAAAAGACTAGCCTATGTGGTAACAGCGGAGTTTCGTCTAAAAAGAAAGAAGAAAAAACCCAGTGTCAGAATGACCATATATTTGACGTCCAATAGCCGATGATAAGATTTTTAAAAAAACAATGGGCTCTAGTAGCGTCGTTAACAAACAATTATTTATTTACTTTTATGTACTTTTATTAGGCGACTAAAACATTCCTTTGCCTATAGTTACTGACTGAACAATGTACAGGGCTGTCGTTAAATGGACAGACCCTAGTTTTTAAACACTATGGTATATTTTTCACTATTAAAGGGATATTCACGTGTTTGCTGCATTGTAAGATGTTTCCGACTAATAAAATATTTCTACGATAAACTTACATATAAAATATATTTTCTTGTTTATAATATCAGTGTCTGTATATTCAATATATTTTTGGTCGTCTTAATATTTTTAAGAAGCCCAAACTGGATTTTATCTTCAAATAATTTCGTACGTATGAAAACATCTTTTTTAGAGAATAAAATGAAATTTAACCTATTACATATATTAGAACGATCAGAAACACGTTTAATATACAGCCACTAATATTTTATTCAGGAAAATATATCTGATATGTAATTACAGTCGTCAAAAAGTCTCTATTAGTCGATAAGATCTTAAAGATCGCAGCAAACTCAAATATTTAACATGTAAGTTTAATCGTAGAGATATTTTATTAGTCGAAAACATCTTACAATGCAGCAAACTCAGGAATGTCCCTTTAAACATATTTTAAAAAGATGTATACTGGTATCATATAAACTTCAATTTAAATGGACTTAAATATTAATTAAACTGTATTTCAATCGTACTTATACACATAAAACCTAATTAAAAAGTTTTGTTCAACGACATCACTAGAGCACATTGATTTATTAATCATCGGCTGTTGGATGTCAAACATTTGGCAATTTTGACATATAGTCTTAGAGAGGAAATGCGATATATTTTTCTATTAGCAACAACGGATATTCCATATTTCACAGACAGTATAGCACATACCACGGACTTTGATACTGCAGTCGTGGAACACTGTCTGGAACGAGAAAAATAAATAAATACTTTCACTTGTACACTTTTCACCTTTTGTTACATTTTTAAAGTCACTAGTACTTTTTGTTGATGGGAAATAATATTATGTGTTCAAAATATCCATTGAAAACGTTTACGTACTTAATTCCTGTGAAACCACCTTTACCTTACATTCGCTTAAAAACAAACCGAAACACTAGCACCATTTATAAATAATTCATCATCTAAATTGCCTAGCTTAGGGAAAGATCTTTATACAGGTTACGCCTGTTGACCAATCCCATTTGTATAATATATATAAACAGAAATAAATATATACTAGCTCCGTTACCATTTCCATTTTGATCGACCGTTCAAAAACTGCGCCAAAATTCCTTCATACTGAAATGCGCACCTTTTCTTTTTGGCATATTAATTGCTCCATTCAAAATTCCATAGCCCTCCCCTCCTCCTGTTACCAATCTTGATCGGGCTGCTGCTGCTCTCTTGCACCTGCCAGTGCGTGCGGTCGCTCCTTCCTCCTCCCCCCCCCCCACCCCAACTTCCTGTCTTGGACGAAAGAGCTTGCAACAGACGCCTACAGTTGTGTCAAGAACAAAAATCGATGTAATTTTGTTATTTACTTTGAGATATTTATTGTAACATAGAGCCTAACAAATTCCGTTAAGTAATGTCACCTCCTAAACATGGGTCAAATAAATATATACAGCCAAGTTACAAAACTTTAATCATATAGTACACGCATAACAGCCTGCAAAAACTAATTTGTGTAATTATTGTGTTTGTGTGAATTGTAGTTCTGTAAATACACAAGATTTTGCAAGTTAAACAAAATGTCCCCTCCTAAACACAATGTTAATATGTTTATTTAAACATCTTTTTGCAAAGTGCTTTTATTGCATTATCAATATATTCACTCAAATGGATACAAAATACAATTTTATACCAATTTCATAATATATAAAAAGTTTGTTAGATAGATTTTTTGTAAAAGGATTGTGAGATACGATGCATTATTGAGAATTACTGTATGTCTAAAATAAAAAATAAAACATGCTTATATATAGGAGTTAAATCAATTTAAAATTAACTATCCATTCACTGGTGCAGTGGCAATTTTATGTCTCAATGTTCAAGTACCGGAAAGGACATTTTACAACATGTTAAAGTTGAGCAGATTTGATATTGACATGTCTGAGTGTTGCAATGTACATGTGACTTGTATGGAAGTCTGAGACATTTGTTGACAATCTGCAGGTGTTAGTGGGGTTTGACTGAGAGATGTCAGATTTGTTTATTATTCTGTCACACTTGGAAAGTTGTGCAGTGATAAATTTTGGTTCTTTATTCTGCTATGTTAATATACATTCAAACTGTGTTAAACATTTATCATAAGGAGCTCAAGTATCAAATTGGTCTTTTTACACAGGTGGTTGCTTAATGCAGGTCAATTCATATTACCACATAATCTGATGTTTTGTAAGAATACTGTTTACTATGACGAGGGTTATTTAATTAGACGAATAACCAATACACAATGTAAGTGTAAAGTGCTTGAAGGTGATCATATTTGTGTAAAATTCCTTCATAAGTGTAAAGTGACATCAACATTCAAATGGCCACGGACAAGGTCATTCCCAGACTGTCCGAGTGGAGTGCTTAGAAAGTCATTTCATCTTTATTGGGTCTTTAACGGTTGAAGAACATGAGCCTTTTATTCTGCCACAGTTTCAGGATGTAAAATCCAAATATTACAAAATAAAGCTGGCAAATAAGAACATTGCAAGTTAAGTAGATTGTGTGTCTTGTATGCAGCAGTATACATATGAATGACAGGTAATCTTTCATTGTTAATTATCTAATTACACCATTACATGCAAATTCATATCAAATATTATTTCCTAATACAATTATGAATTAAATTTGTTTTAAAGATTAAAAACAGTCTCAGTTTATTTAACTGAAATCTACATGTTAAAAACAAATGTCCCCTCCTAAACAAAATTGCCATTTTCACACTGCATTGTTTGAAAGCTTATATCACTGCTAATACTAATGCAATCAACAGTATTTTTAACTAGTATTCTAAAAAACATATTGAAATTTCATTTCTAATTCAGTTATAGACATTCTGTTTGTAAGATTAGTATTTAATGGTTTTTGTTTAAAATAAATCATTTTTAAATAGAAGAATATTGCTACAATATTACCAAAAATCATCAGAAAACTTAAAATCCTTGGCCTTATTAAAAAAACCCACCTCAGTTTATCCTTAGAAATGTATCACGTGAAAACTTATGATTATGCTATACCTATGTGTCCTTATATTTTTATGCTATGTATGTAATCATATCACTGATTATTTTATCAACCGAATGTAAATTAAAAATGTTTGATTCAATAGTCCTTCCAATCTTGTTATACGGATGTGAAGTCTGGGAACATGAGAACATAGATATATTTAATTCCGTACAAATAAATTTTTAAGACATATTTTACCCATTAAGAAAGCAACACCATTTGTTATGCTCTTTGGAGAACTAGGGAGACTTCTTATTGAATTAATAATTTATAGAAGAATGGTATGTTACTGGGCTAGGCTTTTATTAGGAAAGCAGTCAAAATGTTCGACGTTATTGTATAAAGTAATGCTAAATGACTATATTGTTAACGGAACAGAATATAAATGGGTCATTACTATTAAAAACATTTAGGAAAACTTGGGAATGGGTAATGTCTGGATAGCTCATACTTTCAGATCAGTCAATTGTCTGTCGCTACAAATTAAACAAAGACAAACTGATCAATATTCACAAACATGGAGAAGTAACATATCATTATCTTCGAGAGGCAAAACCTACCAATTATATAAGGAACAACTAATTTTAGAAAAATACATTAATATACTTCCAGAAAAACTGTGGAAACCACTCTTAAAATTCAGAACATCAAACCATTAGTTACCAGTAGAAACAGGACGCTGGAATAATATTTCATTAGAAGATAGAATGTGTACCCTGTGCAATAAAAATGAGATTGGTGATGAGTTCCACTATCTTTTCATTTGCCACTTTTTTAGTAATTCTAGGACTAAATGTTTACATCCCTATTACTATACTCGACCAAGTACTTATAAATCCAAAGAACTAATGCAAAACAAACGAATCAGTACACTAAAGAATTTAGCAAAGTTTATAAAAGTAATTATTAATGCATTTAAACATCCTTGATATATCACATCCCCAATCCTCAGAAGCACAGGTATACATATATTGAACATTAATTTACCAATAACAGTTTTAACTAGTTCTATCGGCTAAACAGTTTATATATTTGTATTTTTATGAATATTCACAGCTTTATGTTGTATGCAAAGGTTCATAGGAATTAATTCATAGTCATTGTGATTTAACTTTTGTATTTCTCTTTCATCTTGTCACGTGTTTATAGAAATATTATGTATATATTCCCCCTACGACGTTGTGCAACGGCCAGAGAGTAAATAAAGTCTTGTCTTGTCTTGTAACAGCTGTAGGTACAATTTTTTTAAAACATTTCTCTAGTCATACTGCTTTTTTTAAATATTGTTTTTTATAGAATGCTGAATAGTTCATTTTTGGGTCCCAGTGAGACTCTTTATGCAACCTTTCCCGTGAAACTGCTCTTAAACCCTTTGACTGATTGATTGATTGTTTAAACCAACTAATTGTCTGACGTTTAGGATTTCTTTTTTCTTTTAAAGATAACGGTTTGTTTTGTTTAACGATCACTCGAGCACATTGATATTATTCATCGGCTATTGGAAGTCAAACATTAGGAGAGGGGAGTAGTCCAGTGGTAGAGCGCTCGCCTGATGCACTTTCTGTCTAGGATCGATCCCCGTCGGTGGGCCCATTGGTCTATTTCTCGTTCCAGCCTGTGCACCACAAATGGTATGTCAAAGGCCGTGGTATGTGCTATCATGGGATGGTGTATATAAAAAGATCCCTTGCTACTAATGGAAATATGTAGAGCGATTCCTCTCTAAGACTATAAAGTCAAAATTACCAAATGTTTAACATCCAATAGCTGATAGTTAATGCATCAATATACTCTAGAAGTATAGTTAAACAAAACATTTATAACATTCAAACATTTGGTAATTTTGATACATAGAAAACATTTTGCATTAGCAGCAGTGGACAGGGCAGTACATACAATTGCCTTTGATATACCAGTCGTGGGGCACTGGCTGAGATTACAATCTAAGGACCTTAAGCTAGCTTTTTTACTAACTGATCTAAATCTCACCCTTTTATTTATGATGTGCTAGATGCATGTGTATAAATATATATGACTACCTGTCCGTCTGTCTGTCTGTATATAATTTATGTATGTTTACTTGTTTATTTAATATTACATTTTATGTGAAGAACAGAAAGAGATTCAAAACTTAAAGGTAAAACAACTTACAATTGCACCTCTCCGTACCTAAATAATGTGTTACCTTTAATTCTTACAAACAAATCTTCTTCAAACAGAGATACAGTAGCACGAACTAGCCCACCGGCCTCGGTTGCGTCGTGGTTAGGCCATCGGTCTACATGCTGGTAGGTACTGGGTTCGGATCCCAGTCGAGGCATTGGATTTTTAATCCAGATAACGACTCCAAACCCTGAGTGAGTGCCCCGCAAGGCTCAGTGGGTAGATGTAAATCACTTACACCGACCAGTGATCCATAACTGGTTCAACAAAGGCCATGGTTTGTGCTATCCTGTCTGTGGGAAGCGCAAATAAAAGATCTCTTGCTGTTAATTGACATAAGAGTAGCCCATGAAGTGGCGACAGCGGGTTTCCTTTCAAAATGTGTGTGGTCGTTAACCATATGTCTGACGCCATATAACCGTAAACAAAATGTGTTGAGTGCGTCGTTAAATAAAACATTTCTTTCTTTTTTCTTTTTGTTACAAACAAATATTCTTCAAACAGAGATACAGTTGCGCAAACTAGCCCAGTGGGTAGAACGCTCGCCTGATGTTGTTGAGTTGTAGGATGGAATACTCTCGGCGGACCTATGAGGACTGTTCGGGTCCCAACCAGGATTTCTTGCTGCTAATGAAACAATATAATGGGTTTATTCTGAAAACTGTATACGTGTTAGAATTACCAACTGTGTGACATCCAACAAACGGTCATTAAAGGGACATTCCTGAGTTTGCTGCCATTTTAAAGATGTTATCGACTAACAGAGACTTTTTAACGATTGTAATTACATATCAAATATATTAATTGTTTTGCACAAATATATTAGTGGCTGTATATTAAACGTGTTTCTGATAGTTTTAATATTTGTACAACGTTAAATTACAGTTTATTTCATAAATTTGTTTTTCTCGTACGTACAAAATTATTTAAAGACAAAATCCAGTTTGTGGTTCTGACAAAAATTAAGACGACCAGAAACACATTGAATATACAGACACTGACATTCTAAATAAATTTAAAAAAATGAATATGCAAGTTTAATCGTAGAAATAGTTTAATAATCGGAAACATCTTACAATGCAGCAAACTCAGGAATGTCCCTTTAATTTATCATTATGTTCCGTTCTGGTGTTGTTGTTAAACAAAACAAACATATATTTGTATCTGTTTGTATCTTTCTTTCTTTCTCACTCGCCCACTCTCTCCCCCCCCCCCTCTCTCTCATTCTCT
>JAECMU010145222.1:0-12904 GCA_016106625.1 Dracogyra subfuscus | reverse complement strand
ACCTCTGTATTTACTAGCCCTTGAACACTGAATATCACTAGCCATGGGAGTGGAGCTACCACAATCTAGAAGCTCTGTATTTACTAGCCCAGCATTGAATAGCACTAGCCATGGGAGTGGAGCTACCACAATCTAGAAGCTCTGTATTTACTAGCCCAACACTGAATATCACTAGCCATTGGAGTGGGGCTACCACAATCTAGAAGCTCTGTCTTTACTAGCCCAACACTGAATAGCACTAGCCATGGGAGTGGGGCTACCACAATCTAGAAGCTCTGTATTTACTAGCCCTTGAACACTGAATATCACTAGCCATGGGAGTGGAGCTACCACAATCTAGAAGCTCTGTATTTACTAGCCCAGCATTGAATAGCACTAGCCATGGGCGTGGGGCTACCATAATCTAGAAGCTCTGTGTTTACTAGCCCAACATTGAATAGTACTAGCCATGGGAGTGGGGCTACCATAATCTAGAAGCTCTGGATCTATACATACATGTATATGGGTAACTTTAGCACATGATGTCATTCTGGTTTTTTATCAGTACAGAATTGGTTCCAATGGTGTTTATTTTAGAGGAGTGTTTGTATGTACATGTAACTGTCAATAACTGCCTCAACCGTTATCATTAACTACTATTTAACCTTTGTTTTTCCAGGTATTTCTTGTTTTGGACCAAAATCAGCAGCAGCTGAGATCGAGTCGAGCAAGGAGTTTGCTAAAGAGTTCATGATGCGTCATGGAATTCCCACAGCCAGATTCCAGTCTTTCACTGACGCCGAGGAAGCGTGTAAACACATCGACTCGTAAGGGTGGTACACAGTCAGTTTACTTCTCTTTAGGCACAATCTATTGTGGGTTCGACAAACCTACTAGACCTCTGTCCATGCTCTTGAAGTTTTGTTCTGTGCTAATGGAAATTATTAATCACATCACTATAATCGGGCGACCATTAAGTTCGAACCCTGTGATTGGTTATTTTTAAAATTCACTAGCCATGTTTGAATGGCCATCTGTATGTATATCAGGGATTCTAGAATTTAAAAAAAAAATCACTTCCCATACTGACCAGTGGATAAAAAATGTACTGGTCATTATTAAAAATTCACTTGCTGAATTTTAATCGCTGATAAAACCATTAAAAAAGTAAATAATGTTTCATTGTACAATTTCAGATACTGATATAACTGTGAATGTGTCAGATAGTTTGTTACTTTACAGGGCACAAACTAAGTTATAGATGTTGTAGAGCAATTTTTGCTATGCAAAATTAGTTTGGATGATTACCCTCAGGTGTTTTTGTATCATCAGTATAATATATTAGTATAAATTTATATTTCTAATGTTTGTGTATTCTGTGTGATCAGCTGATGCCGTCACTATATTTCAGTGCTCATTACGAGGCTCTGGTTGTCAAGGCCAGTGGTCTGGCTGCTGGTAAAGGCGTCGTCGTCGCGGATACACAGAAGGAAGCGTGTGATGCTGTTAGAAACATTATACAGGTGAAATAGTCGCACTAGTGTATATGTAGATTTATTTTTGTTTTTTTACTGGGTCCTTTTAACAAGTGCAGGGTTTTTAGAAGTTTTATAAAATCCACTAGACATGGGATCAGTGATTTATGAAAAGGTTCTAGCCACGATTAAAAACATTCACCAGCCCTACTTTAAGTTGATACAATTTTACTAAATAATTAATAAAACTTGGATATATATGTTACCAAAAGAGAGAGATACAGCTTAAAAACATTGAGGGGTGGGGGTGGCAGGATATTCATATTTACTAAAAAACATTAACTGCAACATTTCAAACATTTTTTTCACTAGCCATCTGGCATGGCAATAAGCCCTGAACAGGTGGACCCATTGCAGTGATTTTGGTTTGACTTGTGTTTTGCATATTATAGATCTGTATTTTATGTGCTGGGCAGGATTTAGTGCAGTCGGTTGAGTGCTCGTTTGAAGAGCTTGCATCGCAGTTTCGAACCACGTTGGTGGATCCATTCAGCTAATTTGATTTTGTTCTCGTTCTAGCCAGTGCACCACAACTGGTCAAAGGCCGTGATTTGTGTTTTCCGGTCTGGTAAAGTGCATATAAAAGAACCTTTACTGCAGGTTTCCTCCGATGACTACGAGTCAGAATTACCAAATGTTTGACATCCAGTAGCCAATGATTAATTAATCAGTGTGCTCTAGTGGTGTCATTAAACAAAACAAACTTTAGCTTTTCTTCTATTTGCAGACATTAAAATGATGCCTCAAAATTACCTTTGTTTTGAACATACAAAACAATGTACAGACTCATACACTTTGAGTGTTGTGAAGAACAAATATACAGCAGCATTTACGATGTTGGATACCATCACACTTTTAATGGTCATCAACGTAATATACACTGGTCAATTTAGAAAAGTGTTTTGATTCCAAGAAACAGAACAAAATAATGTATGTATGTAGAAATATCTAGCTACAAACTTAAGTAATATCAATACAATGCACTGGTGAAAGTTAGATTTGTAATAATAATTCTAGTAAAATTGTTGAACTTGATGTTTTGTTCATTACAGGACAGAATATTTGGCGATGCTGGTGGTACAGTTGTAGTTGAAGAACTATTGGAAGGAGATGAAATATCAGTATGTATCTTTAATGCTGTCACCACCATGGTTTAAAACATAGTAATTGTAATACAATGGGTTCCACATAATTGCATATACATGTACTCCATGCAAACATACTGTTATTCAATTACCTGATCTAGTCATTTACGCTAAAGACTGTGACTTGTTTTCGCAGTTGATATTGCACATCACGGCAATCTCATAAAATAGCCCAGTCAGGTACTATGCATAGACTGTTTACACCACTTTGTTCTGTTTAATACTGAAGGGTATTCTTTGCACTGGAAGTGGTGTAAACAGTGTATGGTTGATCAGGATATTTCACGATATTACCCTCTACTTAAAGTTAAACATTACACTTCTATGGGGATACGTTACACTTTTATGGGGTGAGGGTCTTTCCTTTTCGTTATCTGTATGACTGTTTTTCCTTCATATATATGTTACGATAATCAACAGGTTGGGAGTAAATTTCCGCCAGTAATTATCAACCAGAGACGACCAAACTAAACCATAAATATACTTTCCCTTTTTGATGAAATAAGTGTCGATCATGAAACAGAAAAACAACTGGTGTACAACACATTCTTTGATGATGATAACTAGATTTCTCTAAACTTTTTCCAGCGGAGAAAAGTAAAACCAAACCATAAATACATGTATGTTATCCCATCCCAGTTCAAACCCTCATTTTCCCCCGAAATAAAGACCAGTAAATAATTATTGTGACAATAATGTTATACATTTTTTTGTCATTATGGTGTTGGCTAAACATTTTCTTTGATCGTAGTGTCAGCTTGAAAATAAAATATTGTTCCTTTCAAGTTAACAAAAAATAAATAACGGAAACATTTGATTTTAAACATGCTCAATTTAATAAAGCACTAATAACTTCAGACACATGGTTAAACACACACTAAACAAACTCATTTTCTTGTGCATTTAGCCAATTCATTCATATTAAATTAGAACAAACTGTAAATATAATTAAATTATATAAATTTGTCAAAGGTTTCACACTTGTAATGCTCATTTTTATGTAGTCATTAAATCACGGAATCCAGCTAATGTGTTCTGTGATTGTGGTCTGCCAATGGTTATTAGCTGCTATAGCTTCACACACGTCTTCAAGTTTATGCAACAAGTTAAAATGATTGCAGAAATAAACAACAATAAAAACAATTAATCCCCACACAAAAATGTGTTAATGGCCTAAACAATTAAGCAACATATACCACTCAAGCTTTGTTGATTACTACAGGCTTGAGATATCCAGCTGAGTCACGTTACACAATAAAGATGGACGACTTCACAAATCTTTAGTGGATTAACAATTGGTAATTACAGCACTTAAGTAATTTATTCTAAACTACAATTTCTTTTGACATCAAATAAAGGTAGCGGGCAGCATGGCCCAGTGGTACAGTGCCCGCCTGATGCGTGGTCGGTCTCGGATCGATCCCCGTCAGCTGACCACTGGGTTTTTTTCTCGACATAAACATATGTCCGACGCCGATATAACCGTCATTATAATGTGTTGAGTGCGTCGTTAAACAAACAATCAAAACAATCAAATAAAGGTATGCTTAATTTATTCTGTTAAATTTAAACACATTATAAATTGCTTTTTTACTAGATGTATTTTGTTTTGCAAATTTGGATCAGACTATTAAATTAAATAGCACATGTTACATACAATGTATGGGAAATGGTTTAATGTTTCTCAACAAATATTGCAATTAGGCAAAATATTCCATTGCACGGTATGCAAAATATTCCATTGCACGGTATGCAAAATATTCCATTATGCAGTATGCGGTTAGGTGGAACCCACTGTTTGGTCAGAAATGTATTTCTTATTGGTTATAAACACACAAATTATGCACTGCTCAGAAAGTGTATTAGAATTATTTTTTTATTTTTTTCCTCCACACATATTAAGTTCATCTTGAGTTCATATTTGGCTTAAACTTTGGTTTGTTTATCTTTTAGCAGGGCTTCTAGAATTGTTAGAAAATCCACTAGCCATGGGATCAGTTCTATTTTAAAGTTATTAGCCACAATTAAAAATACACTAGCCCTACTTTACTTTAGTTAATACAATTTTACTAAATAATATTAATAATCAGATATGTCACCTAAATGGGGAGTTAAAACACTAACATTGAGGGCTTGGAATGCTAGCAGGATATTTACATTTACAAAACAGACTTTAACTGCAACATTTAACTCTTTTTGTTCCTCTAGCCATCTGGCATAGCAATAATAGTTACTTACTAGCCCAACTTTGACTATCACTAGCCATGGGAGTGGGGCTACTATAATCTAGAAGCCCTGCTTTTAGGGATAATCAATCAATCTTAGGTCCATCTAAAATTATATTGTCTTCTGCTTTATTTGTGTTTCAGGTTCTGGCGTTTACCGATGGTCATACAGTCTGCATGATGCCTCCCGCTCAGGATTTCAAAAGATTAAAAGATGGTGACCGTGGTCCGAATACTGGAGGGATGGGAGCCCTCTGTCCTTACCCCAAGGTACACCATGGGTCTTTACTCATAGCAGGGGCGGGATGTAGCCCAGTGGCAAAGTGTTCTCTTGATGTCTGGGCCATTGGGCTATTTCTCGTTCCAGTCAGTGCACCATGACTGGTGTATCAAAGGCTGTGGTATATGCTATCTTGTCTGTAGGATGGTGCATATGAAAGGCTGGGACATTGGGTTATTTCTCGTTCCAGCCAGTGCATCGTGACTGGTAAAGGCTGTGGTATGTGCTATCTTGTCTGTGGGATGGTGCATATAAAACATCCCTTGCTACTAACTGAAAAATGTAGCGGGTTTCTTCTCTAAGACTAAATGTCAAAATTACCAAATGTTTGACATCCAATAGCCGATGATTAGTAAATCAATGTGCTTTAGTGGTGTCATTAAATAAAACTTTAATTTTTTACACCCAGCAATGCCCTGTTTTATGGAACTTACTATGTGTCTACTAAGTACTTTTGCACACCATTAAGTTTGTAGTCATTAGCCATCATCATTTAATTTACTGCAGTGCTTGACCTTAGCAGTAGGCTGGGGTGTTTTGGCTACTGATTTCCCTCTCGGGCTTCCAGATATCTAAACCTGGTTGTCTGCTGGGCTACTAGCTTTTTGTGCACATCCAGTTACATCGCAGTCAATAAGACACTGACAAGTGGTAAAACGTTCACTTAATAGGAGAGCCCGTTGTGCTATTTCTTGTTGCAGCCAGTGGTCCATAATTTGAGTAACAAGGCCATTGTATGTACTATCTGGTCGAAGATGGTGCATATAAAATATTCTTTGCTGCCAATCTGAAAGAGTAGCCCATGAAGTGGTGTCTGGGTTTTCCTTTCATTTTGTGGGTGATTCTTAACCACATGTGCATCGGCATATTGCTGTAATTAAAATGTGTTGACCGCTAGTTGATTGGGCTACTGGTTCTCTCTTGAACCTGACTGCGCAGGCGGTCCCCTCTTACCCTCCCCCCTTGTTCTGAATGTGTACGTAAAACTCTTTGGACTTGGACTTGGACTTGTGTTGACAGCGTCATTATTTAAAATATTTCTTTGTTACTGTCATGACAATAGGGGAAAAGATTGAGCTCAAGTGGTATAGCGTTCATCTGAGTTGCTGTGGTCATAGGATCAAACCCCATGGTGGACTCGTTCTCTGATACGTGGTCTCCCCGTCCATCCTGTGTTTTATGACTGGTATGAAAAGCTGTAGTATGTGCTGTCATGCCTGCTGCTAATGGTAAAATGTAGTGGGTTTCCTTTAAAACAATATAACAGAATTATAAAATGTTTGATATATATATATCCAATAGCTGATGATTAAAACATCGATGTGCTCTTGTGGTTTTAAACTAAACATTTTAATTTTCATGAGAAAAGTACGTATATGGTTTTAAACTAAACATTTTAATTTTCATGAGAAAAGTACATGTACGTATATGGTACGTGTAGTTTTATGAAATTGAGCCCAGATCTTCGGTTTCCACATTTAAAATATGAATTGTGAACACTGGTGAAAACTTGGTAAAAAGTAGGAATTGAAACAAGTGTTTACCTAGTGAAATAATTGTTATAAAGCAAAGTGTTTACCTCTGTGATTGTCTCTATGATTATGACATAGAGGCTGTAGTTTGATATAGAGATAATAAACGAATAACCAGTTTTTATGAAGTTTATGTTATGAGTGAAATTATTTTCAGTTGTCACGAGCTTTAGTGATAAACAGCTAAATTATTTCACGAGGGACATACATTTTATAAAAACTTGTATTGAGTTACTATTCATTACCTCAGCCATTTTGTTTTCATTGTTACTACATTTTATATAAAAATTGAGTTAACAACTTTACATACTATTCTGAGTATATCTATGACTTTGTATTTTAATTACGATCACAAATAAAATAAAAATCCATTCTTTCAAAAAATGTGTAATAAATGTATTAAAACAGCATTTTGTGACAAATTTAACAATAAAGACTTATAGATGTAAATGCAAATGCTTTAAAGTATGAGTCGTCACTGTGTATGCTTGCCAACTCATGATTTAATGCCGGCAGAGTCATTGGTTTGTGACAGTCAAATCGTCCAATAATATTGTACATGTATGTACCAATGCATAATACCTTTTTCAGTAATAAATTATGATTTTTAACTTCCAGGTTATGAGTGCCTGCTGGGGTAATAAATTCTATTATGCTTCTCTACTGACACAGGAGAAATGAGAAAGTTCATGTACGCTTTGTTTAGTTGCTGTCATGGTGACACACTTGCTGGTGTTTTAGTTGAGAGTTTTTACACTTGCTCTTGGTTTCAGATAACACAAAAGGAGTGTGAAAGTATCAAACAGAACATTTTGCAGAAAACCATTGATGGTCTTCGACTTGAAAACAGAAAGTATGTGGGTAAGAATTTCACAAGTATAACCCTGGATCATGTCAGATGGTAGATATTTTCACACTGCCTGGTCTACCGGCATTGGTAGAGTCGTGGTTAGGCCATCTGTGTACAGGCTGGTAGGTACTGGGTTCGGATCCCAGTCGAGGCATGGGATTTTTAATCCCAATACCGACTCCAAATCCTGAGTGAGTGCTCCGCAAGACTCAATCATCGGCTATTGGATGTCGAACATTTGGTAAATCTGACATTTACTCTTAGAGAGGAAACCCACTACATTTATCATATTCACCATCTGACCGACTGGAGAACACATACCACAGGGTTTGATATACCAGTTGTGGTGCACTGGTTAGAATGGGAAATAGTTCAGTGGGTCCACCAAAGATTGCCACTTGACTACATGTACCATTGTGAAATTGTGCTGATTTCAAAGGCTGTCTATGTTTGATGACATACATGTATAACGGTAATTAAAAATGTGTTATGTGTCTTGTTAAATAAAACAGTTCTTCCTTCCTTTGGTCATTGAAAGAAAGAAATGTTTTATTTAACAACACACTCAACACATTTTAATTATGGTTATTTGGCGTCAGACATATGTTTAAGGACCACACAGATATTGAGAAAGGAAACCCGCTATCGCCACTTTATAGGCAACTCTTTCCGATTAGCAGCAAGGGATCTTTTATATGCACCATCCCACAGACAGGATAGCACATACCACGGCCTTTGATATACCAGTCGTGATGCACTGGCTGTGACAAGAAATAGCCCAATGGGCCCAACAACGGGGATCGATCCCAGACCAACCACACATCGAGCGAGCGCTGTACGACTGAGCTACGTCCCTCCCCTCCTTCGGTCATTGAGTGATCGACCTACATGTACGTCAGTAGATTACTCACCGAATGTGCTTGCATACAATGTAGGATCCAATCACCTCATTGGATCCATTCACCAATTGGTTTCTTTCTCATCCCAACCAGTGCTCCACGACTGCTATATCAAATGTACATGTATATGGCAAAGTGCATATAAAAATTCCTTTACTGGTAATGGAAGAATGTAGACGGTTTCCTCTAAGACTTCTTGTCAGAAATTACCAAATATTTCTAAAGAGTTTTAAATTTGGGGAACAAATTGTGACAAGTTTGAAATTTTCAGGACAAACGGGTAAAACAATTTTAATCTTTTGCCTGTGGCTTTTAATTATTTTTTTAATTACAAACTGCAAAGTGGCATATTATGTAATACATGTACATGTATGTCTTTTTTCATGGATGCAATTTTAACACATGTTAAGAGGATACAATTTTTTTGTATACAGATATCACCATTATCATATTGCTGTAAATAGTGGTTCTTAAAGTTGTAATAATATTTGTTACTACATGTGGTAAGTTTGTCTAAATTAGACATATCTCAAGTCGGCAGTAATCAGCAGTGTGACATTTTGAGAAGAGTTCGGAAGCCCAAGGCTCTCAAAAGTCATATAAGACTCTCTAACTTGGCTAGCATATGAGCCTGCATGACTCGTAAAAATCATTTGTACAAATTACATTGATTCTTCGAAAGGACAGTCATCATACGTCAAAATCATAGAAAAGCAGTCTTGAATAGCAATCTTTTCCATGGTTTCATGCAAAACATTTAGTATACATGTATCTGCTGTTCTACTTAGATTCACGGCAGGGCTTACAGGGTTGGTGACGGGCTCTAATGATTTGCAAATGGAGACCTTACGATACTTAAATCTTTTAAAGCAAAATCGCACTGATCAGGATAATGTTTCACACTAACTCTGTTTATTGAAATGTGGTTTGAATTTTTTTTTTTTTCTTGAAATAGGTGTTCTCTATGCTGGGCTGATGATTACTGAAGAAGGAATTAAAGTTCTGGAATTCAACTGTAGGTTTGGCGATCCAGAAACTCAGGTTAGTATTAAAACATTACTTTTTATTTGATCACATATTGACTGGCAGAACTTAGCTCACAATGTGTGCTCAACACACTATATATTTATTAAGCATTGTCTTTCTTGAAACAAATTAAATTAGGAGATAATCATATGGAGTTTTTAGATTTGCGGATGTTATTGTCTATTTGATCCCAGGAAATGTTATTTTTAACCAGAAAAATAATATAATTAACCACTCACAGTACAGAACGGCATCAGTTTACAATTGAAAATAGGTTTGAGTAAACTATTATGCATTTACTTTTCTTTAAGTTTGATGAGCAAGATAAACTAAAACGGTTTAATATTTAACAATTTTGTCAGTTCTTGCCTTTTTAAAACTAAATAATTGTTTTATTTTGGTAATGGAGCTTTATCCAATGACTATACAAACAATTAATTATAATTATTAGTCCCCTACCGGTCAAACTGGAAGGGCTTTGCACAGTCCTTTACACTGCATTTTTATTTAACTTTTGAATTTTTATATTGATGTGATTCATAATTAATGTTTTCCCCATTATCTTAGTTTGATACCCAATAGCCGATGTATTTTTCGTGCTGGGGTGTCGTTAAACATTCATTCATTCATTCATTCATTCATTCATTCATTCAAACTGAAAGGGAATATAGGTTTCATCTCTGTCCGTCCGTCTGTTCCACATGTTTTCGAGATGTTTATTGCAAAAGGCTTTGAGATATTAACCTGACATTTTGTGTATAGCTTTATCATGTACTGTTACAGGGCAAGTTTAACATTCATAGTAATTAAACAATTTTGGACAGAGTTATGGACTTTGAACTTAGGAGATATGAAAACAAAATTCACAACTTTTCTTTTGCAATATCTGAAAATATTGATGTGAAATTTTGTATACAATGTATAGCATTATCATACATGTACTGTTACTGATTAAGTTTTAACTTTCATGGTCATTTACCCACTTTTCACAGATGTTTGACCCTACAATTTTGGAGATAAGAAAAATTGTTGGATCAAGTAGAGGGGATGTGTATTGATTTAGCAGTACTCTCAAAATGCTTGTTTTATTTTGGTAATGGAGCTTCATCCAATGAATATACAACCAATTAAAGAATTGATGCCTATACCATTAAAAAAGATCATAACAGCTTTCACTGAATATTTGATTTAGTTCTTATAATATATATATAAATGTTTTAACATTATTAAAATAATAAGATTGATAATAATTCAATGAAATTATTGTTGTGTGAGTTGTACTGATTTTATGAAACCTGTGTCAGTATTTGTGTATTGCCGTTGTTCTGACTCGGGCAATACAAGAATCCTGACACTAATTTTGTAAAATCAGTATGACACACAAACTTGTTTAATAATCTCTAATTATTTCATATTTATTCTAGAGCTGGGCGGTATTGAAATTTCAAGCTCGGTATCGGTATCGGTATTTTGGTGGCAATTTACCTCGGTATCGGTACGGTATTCGGTATTCATATAACACTTATAACTAGCCAATATTAAGCAGTATTTTAAGTATACCTGCCTCTAAATGCACGCCCACGTTAGGGTCTTCCCCTTATTTATGTCCAACACATTTTTTTTTATCAAAGGGAGGTTTACTAACAAGTAATGTCTTTGAACCATTGCTCATCTGATTATTTGGTGTATAGACTGGTGTTTGATCACGCGATTGTGTAGATCTTTAAGTTAGCGGCCAATGTAACCAACAATGTATCCGAGGCTACGTATCATTTCCATGCATGCAATCAATGGAATAAAAATGTTATTTTAAAAAATTAACAAATTGTCTACCTTACATAGTTAAATACATCATGCTAACTATACAACTCCGCATTCATCCCCGGTTGACATATATATTTTATTCGGGCTTCCTCTGGGTGCTTGGTCATGGAATAGTAAACAACAGAAAACTACGTTTCTACTTCTAGTCACTATAAACTGCTGAAAAATATCCCTATGCGTGTAATTGTAAGCTGATTAAACATCGAAAAAATTTATATATGTTTTTACAAGTAAAGTTAACAGTTTTATTTAATAAATATAAAAAGCGGTTGTTTTAAACATGAACCTCTCCGTCATTTTTCTGATTTTAAAAATTGACCGTCTCCGGAAGTATTCGTTTAAGATACGGCCTAAAACTGACCTGCATTCTTTTCAAGATATATATGCGTGGTCGTCAGACACGCTAGTCTGTAATGCGGTGTTAGAAAGTTAGAACCCCGGCCTTAACAAAACGTAGCAGTAGTAGGTAACGCAAAACTGTTACTGTGACACAAATTCAACAACAGAATGCATTGACGGACTGATCCGAATTTAGTAGGCCCTAATTAAACATCAAATCACGCCTCAATCACGTGAAATAGCATCGCTTGTACACGTGCGCATAGCACTGTAACAATTTCGCGTACATGATATAGTACTTTTCGTTGGCATAAAGTGCATATGCATGTTTTTCGGTCCTTTCTATTGAAATATTTTGCCCATATGCTCTTCTTATCGGCCATTTTGTGGGTAATGTGGTGTCGTCAGATGTATTTTTAGTGTTTTACTTAAAGGCGGGAATACGTACTTTGCAATACCGAAATGTTTGGTATTTTGAGATTTGCTCGGTACGGTATTTCGGTATTGACATGATACCGATACCGATCGGTATATACCGAATACCGCCCAGCTCTAATTTATTCAATGTTACTATAGTGATAAAAACATTTCAAACGGTGTGATAGATGTATCTTGTATCGCACTATGTGCAATCTGGACTGGTACTTGTAAATGGGGCATTGTGTTTTTATTTTTACTGGAGTTAGTGCCTTTTTATTACTGTGCTGTCCTAAATGATTTACAAATTATGTCACATCGTATTTGAAACATTACACAAGTCTGCTGCAGAATACAATTCTTAACATTAAGTAAATCCATGAAAGGAGTATTGATCATAAGTTTAAGAAAGTGTGTTAAGACGTGAAACTAAAAAATGTCTTTGTAAAACATAAAAGAAGGTATATAATAAATACACAACTTCACATACAACATGTACATGCTTCCTTTTTATCGCACAAGTTTACTTTGTCCAAGAAAATACCACTCAGCCATGGTATATAAACTTGTACAATGAAAAGGAAGCAAAAACAGCATATGCAGCCCTCGAAATTTGCGATGGCAATCAGCAATGCCGTCGCAAAAGCTATCGCAAACTTGATTTGCGACAGCATTTCATTGCCGTCGCAAATATGTGAGTGGTGAAAAGTCTGTAGGCATTTCTCTCTCAACTCTGTCCAATTACAGATCCCAGAAAAAAACCATAAATTTATTATCGTGTGTAGCTCAATTTCCTCAATAAATATTAATTGGTTTATTCCAGTATAGAAGCTTATGAAAGTAAAGTTGAGAT
>JAECMU010145189.1:1206-11607 GCA_016106625.1 Dracogyra subfuscus | reverse complement strand
GCGCCGTTTTATGTATCTTATTTTAAGTGAGTCTAAACTTTTGCAGCGAAGTATATATATATATTAAAAAATATAATAAAATAAAGAATGAGTGTATGTATATTATAAAAACATAACAACAAGACAAAGCACTTTGTGAACAAGTGTAATGTAAATGCCATAAACATAAATATACCAGATCTCCCTGTGCTAGTTACAAAATATTTAGTTGTTAACTGTTTTCCCATACACACAATATCAACAAGGTTCACACACAATTTGGAAAGCAAAACTTAAAGCACTTTTCACTGTAAAATTAGTTTTCAAGGGCTTTTGCATTCACTGTGTGCAACTGGCAACACTTGGTCTTTATATTTTCGTTAGTATTTGTAACAGTGTATCCAACAATTTTTGGTATTTGAGATAAAATAACACTGACTAGTAGAAACTTTTAATAATAACTTTTAAGTACAGTGGACTCTGTACAAACCGGCATTTGAGTAATCCGGATTTCTGTGGAAACAGGCACGATATCAAAGTCCTGTCCAGCTACCGTTAATCTACTAGGAACAAAACTCTGGCTAATCAGGAACTGTGTACTTCGGATTACAGATGCAAATTCCAGAACAAAAGAATGGTTTACATAGTAATTAGCTCTGTCTATACCGGCACACAATTTTGCAAGTTCGGTCTGCCTTTGGTCAATTGTTAAACAAAGACGACAATTTGCAAGTAATTAGGCTACCAACTGTAACCGAGTGAGATGACATAATCGCGCTTCTTTGAAAGTTTAATAAACAAAGATCCACACTTCTTGTAATTACTATATGCAGCTAGATCAACTGGATTAGTATTAGTGTGTGTTGAAACCTAAATGAATTCACTCATATCGACTTAGTGTCAAGTGGTCTGCATAAATACGTATGGCGCATGTTTTGAAGTGTCTTATTGAATTGTAACATCAGGGCGACCTAGAAAACGGCAACACACGGAACTTTCACTGCAGACTAAAGTTAAATTAATAGAAGAGTTTTCAGTAAACAGAAGGATTTAGCAGTGAAATTTAAGATAGGAAGACAGACAGTATCTGACATTCTAAAATGTGGTGATCATTACCGGCAAATTTTACAATTCAAGTCTGGTCCGAACATCTGTCCCAGCCATGCCTGATCTCGATCGATTGCTACTGTCAATCTTTAATTTCATTGGTTGAAAACGTAGGTATCGGCTATTCCTGTTACTGTTAGTCAGGTTGTTGTGGATAATGACTTTTTATTTACATTGGTAATTTACGATTTTGATAATTATGGCAAGAACCATAACTCTGAATGAAATATTTATAAACCGGCATATTTTGTTGGTCCCAATCGATGCCAGTTTGCACAGAGTCCACTGTATAAGAAAATAAACTTGAATAAGGTACATTTTCATATTTATCATGTTGTTTTCCTCAAATCCGGACACACTTTTCATGATTTATTTTTGGACAAATTTAAGGCCTTCTATTAAGGCCACTCAAATTCAATCACTTTTTAAATGTGTATGAACCCTGAATATTCAAATGATGAAACTAAAAGCAGCTTACTGTCAGGTTAACAACTATCTCCTGGTTCTTTCCATAGTTCCAGCAGTTGTGAAAGATTAGATTGTACAAGCCTTCCTCCTCATATGTTGTTATAGTAACAAGAAACTGAAATGGAAAAAAATAAAAAAAATGTAGTGTGTTCATTTCAACTTATTTCTGTGTTTATATCCAATTAATTTTCAAGCACCTCAGCTATCTGGCAAAGACAGTGGGTTAGTTGTTAGTGGTTAGTGAGAGAGAAGAGGGTGTTAGTGGTCTTACACATAGTCAATGAATCGTTAAATCTTAGTCTGGGTGAGAGCCGGTATCGAGCTGCAAACACTGTACCTACCAGCCTTATGTCCATTGGCTTAACCACAACACCACTTAGGCCGGGGGTGAAGCATGTAACATGGTCTTCAACATCTGAGTACGGGGTGTATATTACCAAATCAAATCCCACAGACGACAATAGTAACATATAACTGCTACCTGCAGCATTATCAATTGACATAAACACCACAAATATAAATACTACCACCCCAAATCCTTTAAGTGAATCAAAACAATTTTGGGGTCAAGCTGCTCATTTCTGAGATAACGTGTAGCATCTATGACTACCCTAATTCGTCACAAAATTTAATTGGTGGGTTTTTTGCAGGTACTTCATACATGTTTCAAGCACAAGGCTACTTGATACAGTGGTACTAGATGAAATAAAATTGGATACATTTTTTGCCCAGATGAAACTATTTCTTTTTTTTTTTTTACAACCAACACACTCACATTTATCACCAATCACTTGTGGTGTTCACTTTTCTATCAAAAGTTTTGTGTACCTCGAACTTTGACCCAGTTGGAAGTTATATGGTTTAGTACTACCATAAGGAGATTTGGTTAAAATGAGTGAAAAAAGCAAATCCACCAAGTGGTAATGACAACTACAACCTATCCACAGCTGTGCCTAGCCTAAAATATCATAAAAGAGTAAAGAGAAACAGGACACAGTAATTTAGCAACTTATCCAGTTAGAAGGGCTTGATGCCCTGTCAGTCTAGGATTGAACAAGAGTACCGGTGAGGTACAGGATACACCCATCAGGAGTTTGATGGAAAACCATATGATGTTCAGAATATTGACAAATTATTTTATTTATTTGTATCACATATTAATTCTATGTGACACACACCACCATCCCAAGTTGTTCCTACATGTGAGGTCTGATGGTCTTATATCCATCTGTATGCAAGATATAGTCCAGACAAGGACTTACTGTTATGTGCAGTAGACCGTGAAAAGTAGGTCACAGTGACCTAGTAATAGTACGCGACACAGCACAATTCCAAGTTGTTCCTACATGTGAGGTCTGATGATCCTGTATGCATCTGTATGTAAGATATGGTCTGGACAAGAACAAGTTAACAGATCGATGGATGAACGGACAACACCATACCATAGACAGACATAAAAAAGGACTAGTAATAATAAATAATAATACAAAGAATATACAATATAACATACCTAAATATTTAATGTGTATATCTGAGCCAATACGGGGTAATACTTATTACCAGGCACTGTAAGAAATCTCAATAAAAATTAAATGATTTTGTTATCAAAAACAAATTATTATTTATCAAACATTTTATGTCAAATGTGTAGCATATATTTGTTAAACACCAGTTGACAAGATCTTCATTCATTATTTATGATAAAAAAAACCTGTGTGATATATTTAAAGACACACAACTGGCCGTTCCTAGGTGATGATACTCTAGTCATACCATCCAATCAAATAGGCACGACTGAAATTGAGATCTGTGTGATATACACCTTAACCTGAAACCAAATTACTGTATGTTGCATAAGTGCAACTGCCACAATGGAAAAATCGGAGTGTTTTCTCTTTTATAGGTACATCAACTGTCTTCAAACTAGTGCATATTCCCATAAGATTATTAGTCAGGTTCGACCATCACAACAGCTAATGGAATGGCCTAAAATTCTTCTACTGTACATCCCTTCCTGTCCATCACATGACTGTAACTTACTTCTTTTCCCTGAGCAGACTGCACAGATAACACTCCAAGTTTTCTCCATTTCTTTTCAACATCACCTGTTCTCAAAGTAGTGCAGCATTCTACAGCAAGTGGTGTGTTCTGCACACGTCTTGTCCCCATGGACTGGTAGAAATCTCACACAGTGGAAGGAAAAAAAAAATTTGTTTTGTTTAACGACGCACTCAACACATTATAACTACGGTTATATCGGCGTCGGACATATGGTTATGTCGAGAAAAATCCCAGTGGTTAGCTGACAGGGATCGATCCTAGACCAACCGCGTATCAGGCGGGCACTGTACCACTGGGCTATGCTGCCCGTTTGGAGGAAACAAAGCCACATGGTACGTATAGACTCGCAATTCCATCCTCCAACAAATGGGTTCTGACAGGGTGGGTAGCCACCAGGGATGCAGGTGTTAGGTAACCTGCCATGCCATTCTTGTGTTAGTAACCCCAACGATATTGTGGGTGCATCCATCAAAACATTGAACAAACAGACACTAGTAAACAGCGAATGGTTAGTTCAATTAGGAGGAAACAGTTTGTCAATGTGCAATGCATTAGACTGACTAGTGTTATCTTGAGAAAGGTTTTGTCACCAATCAGTGCGAAACATCGGAAAAGTGCCAAAAACAAAACTGTCAAAGTCAGGTCCTCAAATGTTGATTCCTTGGACATCTCGGGGTGCAGTCCGGAATGCAACAAACATCAGGGGTGACTAGGATGACCGTGGCCTTTTTTTTGTTGGTTTGTTTAACGATGCACTCAACACATTTTAATTACGGTTATATCGGCGTCGGACATATGGTTATGTCGAGAAAAAAACCCGTGGTCAGCTGATGGGGATCGATCCTAGACTGACCGTGCATCAGGCGGGCACTGTACCACTGGGCCACGCTGCCCGCTAGACTTTAATAAAGTCCGGATTTTAACGTCATGGCAAACTGTTCAAATATCATTAGGTAAAAGTCTAGACTTTAAGTTTTATAAGCACAGGCCCAGATGATGGAATCCCTCGACATCTTCATTGGATACATCTCACAGATAGTAACTGGCGAAGATGGAGTCCCCAAAACACAGTTAAGGTACTATTAACAGGATGTTGAAGTACAGCGACATCATGGTGGCAAGTGCATGTAGATAATGCGGGTTAGATGCTGACGGTGGAAGGAATTCCTCAGCTTAATAAGAGCACAGGATCATAGATCAAATCCAGGTAGAGACTGTGTTCTTAGTGATGCCTTTCAAGTGGCTCTGGTTGCATGAGAGGAACTGGCACTTTCGATGTTTGCGATAAGACTTAGTTTTCTCGATGTAATACTGGAGAACTTAGACAGGACATAATGGCAAGTCCTCGACATTCTGGGAAACCACAATGGAAGAGTGTGTTTGGACAGCGTAGGTGTGTGAAGCTTGAATAGGCAACTGATTCTTAGCCACAAAGTTCATCAGAAGGTGCAGTGAAACTGATTTGTTGTCTCTATGGAACCACATCATGTCCACATGGATATCTGACTCTCATTAACGTAGCAAACCCCAGCAGGAACACTGTCTTCCCTGTCAAAACCTCTAAGGATGCACCAACTATGGGCTCATAAGTTGCTTTGGACAAGGCCCACAGAATCAGATTAAAGTCTCATTTCGGTGGTCGAAAATGCTGGACCTGATCATGGTTTTTGAAACCCTTGATCGTGAAGTGTATCTCAGGAACAGTAGCCAACTTGGTACCTATGACAGAATCCTGGACTATTGCAATGACCAAAACGTAGTCTGCAATGGTGGAACCTTTGAGTTTCAATGTTTACTGGAGATATAGCAAATATTCTGCTTACTTCTGTACACGAATAGTTTGAAGTTTCACCTTGTATCTGATGCACCATCGATGAAAGCACAACCACTGGACATATGCAACAGCTGTGGATGCCTGGTAAGCTTTCAGTATCGACAATGTGGTCTTAGAAGAGTAACCTTTCTTTGTAAAACCCTTGGAGATAAGGTCTGAAACAAAGGTGGATCGGGATGGTGCTGTCTCAACGTGGGATAAGCAGGAGGACATCCCAATCGTGTAGTGGTAGAGGATCTGGATCCATGAGATTGGGAAGTCGGAATATCAGACTCTGTCTGGCCACATCAAAGTGATGAGGAGTACTCGACAGTAAAATTCTTCAACCTGCTAGAGTACTCGTGGGAGACTGTCCCAACTGATGGCCAATGCGTTGAGATCGAAAGCTTCCTGTTCTGGAACCGGTGAGACGTACAACCTTTGTTGACGAATGAAGTGTGTCATGAATAGGTCTATGTGTGGTGTCCAAAACCTTTGGCACACCCACCAGAATGCTTCTGGGTTGAGTATCTACTCTATGGTTTACGGAGCGGACAGTCAGGGCACTGTGACTGCCAAAACAGTTGACACCCCTGGATGTAACAAGCTCCAAGTTGCAGCGCAATGGCATCTATCAACTCAAACAGGAAGTAAATGAGCTGGAACAACTGCTGTTGCCCATGACATAATGTATTGAAAACTACCAGAAGCTCTAACACATTGATGTGGAGACTTGACATGTCTGAAAACCACAGCCCCAAAGTTGTCCGAATGTTGAAATGAGCTCTCCAACCTTCCAGTGAAGTATTGATGAACAAATGGTGAGTCACTTGTAACAATGAAATCTACCACCACTGGAGAATGGACCGACTGATCATTAATCTGGGGTGTTCGACGTGAGATTGATTCTGGAAGATTTAGAAGCAACAAAACTTATACAATATCTTATGCCGACGTCAAAAGATCCAATTTGTCCCATCTGTCTGAGGGAACCTGTACTAGTCCCAGGTCTGTACGCAGCAATGCTCCAAGAGCAGTGATCCTGGAAAACAGCCATGATTCACCTATGGTGGAGTGGCCCACTACACTATATTCCTGATAGAAGTACGGTTGGTATTCATTGCAGTCTGAAAGCCTAATACTAGGCAAGTAGCAAAAAGGCCATCTTCTCTACATCATACATGAACACTGACAGTGGGTTGATAATCTGCAATGTGGTAAAAAAAAACTGTAGCCGTGTGCCACCAACGCACTTATCCGTTAAAATTCCAGGAGGCAACTGTCCGAATAATAACTCAATGGACCTAGCACTGGTAACTTCCGGAGACTGCAGAAGTGACAATCAAGATGCAACTTCAGGCACCAATGGGTGTTGTGATCTACCTGCCGAATATCTTTATAACATCACCAATCAACAGGCGAACAGTCCAAAGTACTCTTCATGGAGTCCCAAACCAGCGCCACCACTTGATCAGACCAGTGTACTGTCTTGAGCCCCAAATCGTAATGCTTGTAATCTTCGAACCGATGACAGCAAACAAGAAAACTATGGTGAATTCTCACAAGCAGCGGCATGTCGAAGGCCGTGTAGCGTGGTTTATCACTGATATGGTAACCGAGACAGAAGCTGTAACTGAAACTGTAGCAGTAACCTGATCTGAAGGTGTGAAGTAAAGGTATCTTCCTTCCATCTTAAAAGTGACCGCAACAGAGATGTCGATGGCTGATGTAGAACACTGGTCAAGATAACGTGGATCAAGGGATGCCAGTGGAACTCGTCAACTGCAAAAAAGGTTGAATCTTCCAGCTTAAAGATCTGTGACATCATGGATGACTGACCTGTGACAGATGCGTTCTCGCTATGATGGGTTGAGAACTGTCAACTTCTATCTCAAGCTGACTGGAAGTCATTGTAGACCCGTTAACCGGGTCTACCGTCCGTGCCATTCATCGGATCCACTGTAGGCTATAGAGTATGGTCACATGAAGGGACAGTGGCTGGGCTGGAAGTCCCAGAACCGTGGCAGCATTATAGCTGGAAAGGTATGCTGTCATTAAGTTTTCTTGATGACCACTGGTTGTGAAGGTCATAAAGAAAACACCCTCAGAAGCCAAGAACAAGCATATCAATGCCCAGTGCTGCACGGCCGAGGTGAACTGAACCGTGGACTGTCCTGTCAGCTCCCCATGAAGTCTCAAGACCGCGTATGCGATGCCTCCCCTGGAAGCGACATATAGAAGCAATGAACAGACATGTCGATCAGTTGCACTGGAAGGTTGTGTTGATCTGGAACGCATACAGTCCCGACAAGATCTGTCGGCTGCCTGTGAAGCTTGATCTAGACTGCAGATCTAGTGTTTCTATTTGTGGAAGACTGCTGAAAACTGCTGCGATCAATGCTCCGATGAATAGTGGACGATCGTAACACATGTCGAGATGATTGTCTCAACGTAGTCCCATGACCCACAGGTACTGTATCACCCGTAGACATGGTTGCAGAAAGCGGAGTGACAGAAGCCTTATGTGGTTTCTGGTCTGCAGAAGGAACAGTAGCAGCTGATCATGAGAGCTGGTAAAGCCCCATGGACCGGCGCAGGAGCTGTCTCGACCGTAACACGGGGCTGTAGACACCACAACGAGAGTCATCAAAAGTAACTGGTCTGTTGCAGAAACAGTAATTGTATGACCGGGGGGAATGCTGGACTGACATCCTTAGTGGCAAACAATGCAGAGAATATTTTTTGGCAAGTAATACAGTATTTCTACAACAGTCCAAAGGAAGACTGCGGAGGTGCAAAAACCAAGGCCAGCTCAGTCTTCTTAGCACACTGGGTGTAGACTTAAAAGATGGGCAGCAACCTGGACATGCATCATGCCAGTCTTTCCCTGCCAGGAACTTCTTAGACTTAGTGCAAGAACGCACCACTCTGGTAGAACTAGTGTCTGACATATTCAATTATGTCTGTAATGAAAAAGCAAAGAGATACGTCTGTACAATTCTGATAAACAAGAAGCCGCCATTTTAAAATGGCGACCAAGACTGTTGACCAGCACACATGAGAAGTATGATTACATCCAAACAAATTGTACAACAATAACTTAACATTTAGAAATGTGTTACAGACATTACAGTCTCAAATAAACCAAGTAAAAAGGATAGACTGCTCAGATTACGACGAAGCAAAACCCAGGACATTCAAACCATAAGAGCGAAGGAAAAAGAAGGAAGTTACAGTCATGTGTCCGGGACAGGAAGGGGTGCGCAGTAGAAGAATTTTAGGCTATCCAATTGGCTGTTGGAATGTTCAAACCAGAGTACTATCCTTAGATGAATATGCACTAGTTTGAGGACAGGTGATGTTGAAAAGAAAACTTTTAGATTTATTAAACTCATTGTTCAAAAACATCCAATGAACTCTTTCTCATTAGTAGTTTTGAAACAACTTTTGGTAAGTTAAATTGTATCTAATGGTCATTTATGTAGTATTCACTATTTATCAAATGTAAAAAATTCTTTATTAAACACAAAATCCCAACAACTTACATTTGCACTATAAACACCCTTCTCAATTTCTTTTAAGGGAAACTCGTGAGCGACGTCATTAGTGCTAACAACTGTACTGGGTACCGTAACTTGCACTGTCGTTTCACTTTCTGTTGTGTTTTGGATCTCTGACAACAGGTGGCGCCCTGGTGATAGCAATGATGCGTCACTGAGCACTTTTGTCAGCTTGTCCCCAAACGTACTGGTGTCACGACGGGTCAGTTTGTCTGCACGACTGCCATTGGTGATCATCAGATTTTTTATGGTTTTGCCTTTCCTGTCAAAGGTTAGCCTGAAATGGAGTCACAAATTGCTATAGGCTGGATTATCCCTCACAAAACACCATGGACTCCCCCTACTCCATCCCAACCAATGTCCCATAAAGGTTGTTCTATGTTCTTTCCTGGCTGTAAGGAATTAATGTTTTATTTAACAATGCACTCAACACATTTTAATTTCAGTCATATGGCATCAAAGAAAGAAATGCTTTATTTAACGACACACTGAACACATTGTATTTACGGTTATATGGCGTCAGACATATGGTTAAGGACCACACAGATATTGAGAGAAAACCGAGTCTATGGTACTTGCCTAAACAAAGTTGATATTTTAAATATTAAAAAACATGAGTAGCGAATTCTGTTTATCCTATAACAATTCTGAAGTAACATTTTAAAGGTGCTTCACTGGTAATGACACTGCGATCAGCACAAATGTAGTTCAACGTATCTTACTTCAACTAAATCTCATCAAAATGCTCAGGTATACAAGTCTGGTTGGCTGTAAATAAATTACCCATTAACAGCAAAACATTATTAACTATCAAATGGGTTTATGACATGAATATTATGGGTAAGTTATTGGATAAAACATTCATACTTTTTTTTTCGAGTATCAATTTTGATGAACACTGTCGATATGCCCTTATCTTCACTGTCTTTTTCATCAAACAGACTGCAGTTAGTGCGAATACCTTCCTGTAAAAACATAATATACAAATTATCCAAAACCAAATTCTTTAGCATCCATTAACAGCAAGTACGTATTGTATCTAATACCCATACTGGTTTATAAAGCTAGGTCTCTTATTACCTAATTGGCAAATTAGTGTTTTAGCATGGTGCGGCACCATGTCTCAACAGTCTAGCACCATCATGTCAATATCAGTGCCATGCTGGCCTAAGATTAAACAAGCTTATTTCGATAATTAAATCTAAATTGCCTTTACAAAACAGGCCATAGGATTTCAAACTTTATGGTAAATAATTTTTAGGTTCTGTGCCTTGTGTTTATGGGAAACCATCGGAAACCGTTTATTTTATTTTCGTTGTATAGTCGTACCACAGGAAACAAAATTTCGGTTATGTGATTTTATAAACACCCTATTGACATGATACCGGAAACGATCATTACCGTGAAATCTGA
>JAECMU010145148.1:0-11576 GCA_016106625.1 Dracogyra subfuscus | reverse complement strand
GATGTTTTTTTAAACATCTAAATTTACTGTACAAAGTAAATCGGCAAACAATAGACTGGTCACATGGACATGCAAACAACGCTTATTAACACCATGAGGCGGATCAACTGAACAAAACTGGTTGAAATGGTTGCTTCTAAAACTCTAATTCAAAATGTTTGGTTCTAAAACGAGTTACAATTTTTTTTTTAATATTTTAGCCAAACCAAATTTTTTTCGCAATATATATATATATATTTTTTCCGCATTATTAGTGAATATATATTAGTTACCAGGTATTTGTTTTATATTTTAATAATTAAAAATTATATTAATACTACATGTATAAAACCATTTAAATATCAATGTTTTTGTGTTGTCAGTTGATATACAATTCACTTGATATTTATTGGATATATATCATTCATGGACTCTACAATATTCCTAATGGACTCTCCAACATTCCTAATGGACTCTCAAAATATAAGGTCACGAGTCCATGGACTCTCAATTTTTTTGGATGAATGAGAACCCTGCGAGAGTTTAGTAAATTAGGCCCCAGATTCTCTACCTCAGTATCAGCAGTATAGTTTTATTAAAGTTAATACTTGTATTATTAAACTATCTAAATTATATACGTTGTGTGCCATTATTCACTTAGAATCCATACATGACTATATATATGTTTTTATTTAAATATTCTTACTTATGTTTTAGATTGTGCCATGTTCTTTGTATTATTCATATATAAAGAAATAAAGAATTGAATCATTGAGGGTTGTTGATAATAATATTTTCATGTAAAATACTTCTGTTTTATTAAAAGTGTGATATTTAATTATTAAGTAGTTGATACTGTGCCATTATGTTAAAATTAAAAGTATCAATTAGTATTTTTTGGCATTCCTGAAATGGATGAGGCTGAGGATTAATAATGCTTAACTTGGTCACAGCATGCAGTGCTTTGAGAGACAATAGCCCGGTTTACAGATATCTGAAGTATGTCAACATTACATCAGTGTTCGAAATAAGCACTTGTCCATTTGTCCCAACAAGTGAAATATAGTAGATTTTGTGGCAGACTTGTCTGGTGGACAAGATAAAAAAAAATCTTATTTCTATCACTGATTAGATTATGACATTTATTTAGTCTCTCCACAGCAGAAACTGGCATGAGTATTAGCATTTGTTGGTTAATCTTGATGATAATAATATTAATGAAATATAAACTGTTTTGTTAAAATTTCAATACTGGAAATAGTATTTTTTTGGTTAAAATATTATGATTAGAACAGAGTACAAAATTTTGAATTTTGTCGATTGCAATCAAAAACTGACAACACGTTACGAAGTGTACTGATAATTGTTCACTTTGCTGATTTTTATCGAACTTCGCCTCTTTCTTCTGGGAAGGGAGTAGTAATTTTTCCTACTTTTCAATTGTAGATTAGGGCCTGAAGTAGATATATTATTTATGTTTTTGTCTTTTTCAGATGCATTGCCAAATATGACTGTGATGCATCTAAGTGTCCATCAGTGCAGGAAGGTCAATCATCATCTGATGGAAGTAAGCTACGTGTTGCCGAACAAGAGAGTCGTAAACTTTGTAAGTGATTGACACAACTGACTTATAGCAGAAGTAGTAACTGCTGGTGTACGTGTACCTAAGACTGGATTGGTTAGGTCTCCATTATGGTCTAGGTGTACATGAATTTGGTTCAGAACGGTAGAATTAGATTCACTTCTCCAATAATGTTATTGTTATCCTTAAAGAAAATGGTGTAAAGTAGCTCAGAATAGTAAAATTGGATTAAGTTCTTCATATAATCATCCTTGGTCTTTACCCGAGTTAGCATTTTAGTTGTGGGTTGGTTAGTTTATTTACATTTTCTTAATAAATGAAACTGAAGTTACTGTTAAGTCAGCCCGCTGTTAGTACTCTTGATAAGTTTTAACGTTGACTGTATAAGTAGTTGTTATGGTATTTAAAACTGCTATTAGATAATAAAAAATTTGATTTTGTATTGAACAGAGTTTAATAAAATTGAATGGATGTGGATATTTATTATTAAACAGTACAATGTTATTTAATTCAACTGAACATTATAGGTGTTACAGCACTGATGAAAACACTTGAGAAGATACCAACTGACCACATTGATCAACTTGTGCAGACCTTTGATGATGGCATGGTGAGTAATATGTAATTAGAAGAAAAATAAATAGCATTTTATAAAGTTCTATAAACCTGGTAAATATTTCAGTTATCTAACAGAAAAAGTTTAAGCTCAAATGTGCTCTTTTCAATTTACAGTTTATGCATAAATTTGTAATACACTAGGTTACTTGAGTAATTTCTTTATAAAATAAAATAACAATTATATTTTCTTTACGACCAGAACAATAATTATCTAGTTTGTCTCTTGTCAAACCAAAGTTCCTGATGTGCAGATGCAGGTTGGAGTTTTTTTAAAATTAAAAAACGTTTTGGGGAAAACATTGATTGGACAGAAAAGGTGGATATATTTTGTAGGGTGTTTTTTGTCCTAATATAACGTGGTTTCTCTCATTTGCCTTGGTACCGTAAATGCTTTCTAGCTTTAATAACTTGACTTTGTTTCCAAATAATCTTATTTAAGTCATTTGGACCAAAAGTGTCATGGTATTATTAGATGAGGCAGCATGCTATTATTTCTGGAACTACAGCAGTACATTTGAAATTTGTTTTTATAAATTATGCACAGGGTAAAAATCAACAAGCATGCTGACCAAAAACCAGCAATATATTTTGTTTGGCCTAATGGTGATTTGACTTAAGTTTTCATTTTATTGCTGATTCAGTAATGTGTGCTTATATGCCAATGTTTAAACTGTGGTTACGTCAGATTGGCAAATACGGATGGAAGCTGAATTTAGTTAATCATTTCTAATGTGTTTTATTTTTTTTATTTCTTTAATCTTAAAAATGTTTCAAGAATGTCAGTTTTAGAAACAAGAATGTATAGAAGATACTTAAATATAATGTGTACTTGTTTTATTTTATTTTAGACATTGTTGTCAGAAGATCAACATGGCCTTTCCTGGTTAACTCTCTTTGACAGGCTTATTGTGGTTTCAAACAAACAGGGAATCAGGACATTACTGAACATATATTTAAGGTAAAGTTTATTTTAAAAATAAAGACAACTGTATTCTTTTAAATTGCTGGTGGTCCTAAAATAATAAAACCATGATGATTCCATAATCTGACCTGTGATAAATAGCACATTGCTATTTTAAGTAATAATTACAATTAATTTTTTAGTTTAAATCACCATTTGCCAAGAAGAATATTAAAGTTTTGTACATAGACTAAGACTTGTTTTAAGAAAATATATTTTATTATTGTGATTGAGAACTTGTTTAATCTATATGTCCAGTAATTTTATTCACTATTATATCAATTCACAGTGTATATTTGTGTTTTTATTTGGTGTTTTAAATTGTTCTTTTACAGCAAACTTGCTCCCGAAGTTGATAAATGTCTAAATGATCGTAAGATTAAAAGGTATGATTCTTCCAGAAAAGTAAACAAATATTTTGGTGGTTTCTTTGGGATTTCGACATCAAACAAAATTTGTTGTGTTTGTTACGATGTAGTAGCAGTGGATTTTACCTATATTGTGTTAACTTTTGGTTCCATAATATGCTTTTCCTTAATGATATTCTAAGGATCCCCATACCAGTAATTACTATATAGTAATAATTTTGAAATTCACTAAATGTGTTGGAATGGGTGTTTTTTTCGTCGGAGGGTGTTAAGTCATGTCCTTTCTGATAGTGGAATGATGTGAGCAAGAATTTAGTGCACACCTGAAATTACCGTTTTTAAATTTAAGCATTGATTAACAGGAATTGATTAAGATTATATCTTTTAATATCTCTGCATGGTCTTTTATCCAGTTTGGTAGCTACTTAAGTTATTTTTCTACATAGTTTGGCTAATTAATACTAATGATGTCTTTTTCAGAGCCAAAAAACTACATGATAATCTGAAGTGTTGTTTTACAGTTCTAATGACAAGACACATTCAGGTACAGTTGACCATTTTAAAACATTTCGCATACAATCAATCAATCAAGCTCATAGCTGATTCATTGTTCATTCAAGGAGGATTAAAAAATGTTGCTGGCTTTTTACAAATGATGGAGATCCTCAAAGACAATGTATGAAAGATCCTGATGAATTTCGTTCCAATTTAGCAGCCAGTTCCCCTTTCATCCTTCTCTTCAATGTATACTGACATCTAAAAGAAACTTTACAATGGAAAGTATCATAAAGTTCAACATATAAATGTCATAATGCACTTTTGAGACATGCAAATTATTTCTAAGATACTTACTAAATTAGTTCTTTTTGTTTAAGTTGGTTGGTTGGTTTGTTTAACGATGCACTCAACACATTTTAATTACGGTTATATCAGCGTCGGACATATGGTTATGTCGAGAGAAAAACCCAGTGGTCAGCTGACGGGGATCGATCCTAGACCGACCGCGCATCAGGCGGGCACTGTACCACTGGGCCATGCTGCCCGCTCTTTTTGTTTAGTGACAACATTTACAAAATTATTCAAATATTATGTATGTAAAGTTTCTTTTGGACTTGAGTATATTTATGAACCAATCCACTAAAGTTTAGGAATGTGTATCATAGGAAGAAACTTTCTCCAGTTCTTAATGATCCATCAGATGGACAAAGAGCATTTACACAAAAGTGCTCTGATTTTGCTTATATTTACAAACTCTTGATAAGGAGACATTACCACACCCAATGTTTCTTAATATCTGTAATACTCTTGTTTATTTTTATTTTGTAGAATATGCAACAAAAGAAGACTGCAAGAGCAAAACTAAAAGACTTAATAGCATCTCTTATGTCGTTATACCTTGATCTCGGTTCTCTTATTAATGGGTAAGTCATTAGTTGTAATGATATTATTTGGTAATAATACATTTACTGGTTTTGTCGTTCAACTGATAATTGTGATCTATTGTGTATATATTTCTGTTATTGTTTGTTTTTTCCTCATAAATATCCTGATGAAATAATGCATCATTTATGTATAATATCACTAAGAATGTAACAAAATTATACATCCATTAAAAAGATTCAAGTATTTTCATATAAACATTAATGCAAATCATCTGTTTGGATGTTTCTTATATTTCAATAGAAGACTAACTGCCCAAAGTAAATGTTTGACATATACCTCATAAAAATTATGTCAATGGTCATATGTATTTAACATTTTACTTCAAAGAGAGTCAGCACTGATGTCATATTATCCTCTGGTTATCCGTATATTTGACAAGCCAGATTTGTGCTCACTAGATAAATGTCCCCAGTTCATCCAGCAATCATTTTACTGACATTCGCAAACTATTTGATTGGTTCCCAACATATAAACCAACCTAGGGGGCATTTTTCCCGCTTGGTCTTGAATAATTCAGCCCAGATAATGGTAGTTGGTACATGATGTACATTTTTCTTGTTTATTAAATAAGTCTATTAATCAATAGTATCAGAAATAGATTAAGATTATGAAATAACTGTTCTTCTTAAACCAGAGATGAAGCAGACAAGGAAACGGTTGGGTTTATAAGCTACGTTCTGACAGAGTTTGGAGCCAGCTGTCATGATGTGTTACTTCAGCAAACAGCAGATTCATCATCACCTGTCATTGTTCAGTTTGCTGGGTAAGATTTTAAATGTTTTTCAAGGTCGTTATCTTGTCCTGAAAACAAGATAAGTAACTGAATCTCGTGATTAAATCACATTATTACATTTGTTAAAGGAGAACACATTCTTTTGGTGTTGGCCGTGTGTTCAGATAATTTATATATTTTATTTATACAAATTTTATGTCTTATTCTAAATGATGGGTACTTTTAAAACATTTAGTTATTTTGGTAGATTGATTCTGCATGGAAATGCAGTATGGTGTGAAATCCAGTGGTTTGTGGAATTTATTGTCATTTAAATTCATGTTTAGACTTATTTTTAGAGTAAACTATCCTAACTTTTATTTTACAGATATTGCCTGAAAAATGTTCCAGTTTTGAATGACTGTGCCCAGTATCTCCGCTACATTTTGTGTGTTTCAAAGTTCAAAAAACAACATCCAGTAATATTAGAGGTAATATTCAATATTTTTCGTGACACAAAACTTGCAGAAGATTCCAACAAATGGTGTATGTAACTTTGTATTGATCAAATCAGTACTTTTTATAATTTTATCTTGGGTGAAGAGTACTCATTAAATAATTTCTAATATAAACTTAGTAAAAGACATGTTTTGATTAAAAAGACATAACATCGTGTATTTCAATGTTCGGAAAACAGCATCCATTAATATTTGAGATATTATTCAATATTTTTCATGACACAAAACTTATAAAAAATTCTAACATATTGTATATAATTATATGTAATTTCTGTATTAAAAGAATCAATACTGTTTGTAATCTTGAATGAAGAGTATTTAATATTAATAATTTGCAATATAAAGTAGACATGTTGTTTTCATTAAGAAGACATAACATAGTATTTTAGACCTAATGATTCAAAGTAACATGTTGATAGCATATGGTGTCTTAACACATATTTGTTTTTGCTGTATTCCAGAAAGCTAGAAGTGTTCGTGCCCCTTTAAACTTCCTAGATTGGTTGGGTTATAAGAACAAGGAATTGACTGCGCAAATGCCAGATGATAGAAAGTTCAAAGGTCGGCAGGTCACAAACTTCTTGCTGACGGAGGCTTCTGAAGAGCTAAACTCTCAGTTGTTGGATGTAAGTCTATTTATTTAACAAATTTAATAGTTTCATCATACTACTGTTATACATATAATATGAGATACAGGGAACACATTTTACGATTGGCGAAAACTTTTGTGTTCGACTCGGTATGTTTTTGTGTTGAGATGAATTAAACTTGGTTTGTAGTTGCATTCATCTATATCTTCATACCAATGCATGTAAAAATAATAATAATTTTAAATTAATTTGTTTAAATTAAAATACTTTAAATTTGTGTTTAGCTCAATGTTAATGTCATTTTGCTCAAAAATATTTATAAATCCTGGATCAATGAAACTTGGTGTATAATGGTATCTATGAATTTTCATCTTATGCATGTTAAAAAAACAAATTAATTTAGGAAATTAATTTGTTTTTGTTTTTTTGCATGGAGGCAATTATCTACAGATGCAGCTATAAGCAACACTAAGTACATTTATAGTTTGTAAGACTGAACACAAAAATACATTGTTTTCTATGTAAATCAAAGTTTTATAAATTTAATTCTACATGTTATTTAATTAGGCATTTGCATTATTATGACTGGTAAATGGGAAATTAATGTGTTAAGTCCATACCCATGCCAAGATGAATAAATTAACACAGAAGAAACATGTTTATCTTTCAGGTTTTAACTGTAGACATTTACAGTGTTCCAGAACAAACTCAGAAAGATGAAACAGGAAAAGGATTACAAACTACAAGTTTAATATCATACATTGACACGCAGGTATTATCAATGTTTATAGACCATTACAAATGTTTGGTCCTGATATTCTGTTTTTGGTCAGGTGATCCTATCTTCCTTTTCTCAAAGCATACTGACAGCCGATAGAATATAAAAGTGAAAAGTTTGGGTCAACCAGAGTGGGTATATTAAATATAGATGAAAGAGAAAACACCTTTTCTTCATTTTTTTTTATATGCAACCTGACCTCTACTTTAGATGAGCATTTAACAGTGTGTAGGTGGGCCCACACTTAAGAGCTGAAATAAAAACTTTCATACATCCCAATATACTAAGATTCTTACAAAGAATAGTTATGTATATTTGATATTCTATAAGGTAGATGTAACATGATAAATGTATGTCCTTTATGATGCTAGCATATGTTGCCCCAGACTGATTTTATTCATAACTGACAGGTATTATTCTGAAGAACATATGGGTGGCCCCAGAAGACAGTAGCCCTACAGAATAATGAACTGTATGGGGACTGTAACCTTGATATTTTATACCCATTACTATATTGGATATTTTCCACCTTGTGTGAAAGGTTTAGGCTCATAGGTCAGATATTGTTAAAATAGTAACAAATAACAAATGTGACACTCATTGCACTTCCTACCCTCCTGTTTGACATGTCTTACAATTTTGAATCTGTTACTATTTTAAAAATATTCTCTAAAGGATGCAACTATCCATACAGTAATTGGTGCGAAATATTGAAGTTTCAGTCCCCAAAACTTTAAAATAATTCCATATTCAGTAGGGTTATACGGTTTTTTGGCCACCTCTACAGGAGTTTCTTCAGTACTGAGTTTTGTGATAAATGATATCATTGGTCCTTCTTAGTGTTTGTTGTACAAAACTGTCCTTCTCCTATTTTCTACCTTTTTTGGTTGATATTGGACTGTCTTGATGTTGTACAATTACTAGAATTTTCAGCAAAATCAGCTACTTTAATTTTAAGATGCTGCTGACAAAAATGTACTTGATACCAACTGAAGTATTTATATCTATTGAATTGGTGGCAGTTTAAATGTCAAATTCTAACTTCATATGCCATATTAGTTTCTAATTGATGTTAATAATTAATTTTTATTCACAGCCTTCTGTTGGTGAGAGCTTAGAGAAGGATTTTATGGAGACTTCCTTTTTTGTGGACAGAAAAGGCAAAAAGACTGCTGAAGAGGTAATATTTAATGAATTAACATGTGTAATGATGTAAGATTCCAGGTCATTACATTTGTAGTATTATTTGTACAATCTTTACTTTTTAGAAGACAATTGTCATCTAATCTAATCTTATTTTAATGCATTTAGGTCAAAACATCAAATACCCAGAAAGTTTAGGTTGTATATGGACAGCACATAATGGCAATGGAATAGGTAATACGTACTTATATTGATCACATTCTTAATATTCAGCCTACAACCAGTATATAGCATAACAACAACCCATGTCCTAGATGATGCTAAACTGATACCGCCCCAGTCTGATGTTCTTCATGACTGACTGGTATTTTTCTGAAGGACAAATAAGACACACAATTAGATAATATTTTAACAATTTATTCTAAATGCATCTTGTTTGAACCTATCATTAAATAGGGGACAATATTTCAAAATCTTAGGTAACCGGAAGTCAGTTCATTTGAGTTTTACTTAGGTAACCGATTGTTAGGTTACATGAATATAGTTCTCGTAACCGATGCGTTAGGCTTACCTAATCCTAAAACACTTAACTATACTGTTCTGTGCTACATTGGTGGTTCGAAAAAATAAATTGATTTTTTCTTTCATTACTGATATTTGGTACTTTTAATGTTAGAATGTAATTGTTCACCATGTAACCGATTGGCGGTTCTCGTGATTTTAAAGTTGTGTTACCAACACGCGAACAGGACAACGGTTCTCATAACATATTGTGCCCTGATTAAGTATATTTGACATGTTTGACATTAGCCCTTAACAGAAGCTGTGTCCAGGGTGTATACTACCAAATCAAATCCCATAGATGACAATAGTAACATGTGGCTAAAACTCCAGAGCTGCCAACTGCTACGCTTTGGTCGTAACTTGCTACACTCAATTGACGTTTGCTACACTCGTGCCCAAATCACTACGCTCAGTTAAAAAAAAGTCTAGCGATTTCTGGAAATTCCACTAAAAATTGGACGTAATCTACAGTAAATGCGTACTATAAAACTTTCAAAGAACTGGTTTTCCGTTATGCTATGCTTGCATGCATTGAACACAGAAAATTGCATGTGAACGTATACCAGTTCGGAATAGAGTAATTTTAATTTTTAACTTTAATTAAGAATATAAGCATTCAAATTTTTTATTAATCACATCGCACAATAATTTTGGGTTTATTGCATTTCGATGCTGTTTTAAAATATATAAAAATCCGGTCTTTCATAATCCTGTACAAATCGCCCGACTTATTTGATAACATTCGTGACATTTCAGGTATGTCCGTATCCCATAACCGACTACAAGTGTTATCTACGCTAAAAATAGCATGACCCAGTTTTATTATTAACCAATGAGCGTCTGTGTTGAGAAAAAATGCTAATTTTATGACATTTGGCCATGCTACGCTCAATTATATTTTGCTACGCTCAGCTTGTCATGAATGCTACTCTCACTTGTGGTTAGGGGTTGGCAGCTCTGAAACTCCTACCTGCAGCGTATCAATCGACATAATTGCCGTGGGTATAAGTAGTACAACCTTTCCACCCTTAAAGTTAATTAAAATGGGGGTCAAGCTGCTGTATCAAAAGTTACAGTGCACCTCGAACTTTGACCCAGTCAGAAGTTATTTAATCTTGTACTACCTCTAGTGCCCTGTTGGGGAACATTTTGATTAGTGATGTTTCTAATTAATTAAAAATTGATTTGCCACTACTGTTTAATGTTTTTAAATTATGTAGCGTTACTGAACAAAATTATTCCCTGCCAATGTATTATAGTAATATTTAATGTCCCAAATGATGCTAAAGATTACCGCCCCAGTCTGATTCTATTTATGATTGACTGGTATTATTCTGAGGGACACGTCAAGCATCAGATTTAAATTCATAGAACTTAATTGTTTAATTGTATTGGGTCACATTTAGTGGGTAAATGTAACAAAATCAAAAGTACATAAAACACATCTTAATAGCTAATACTGTCAACTGGATTAGTATTGCAGTGTATGTGTGCGTTGTTTTTGTGCAAATATGCACCTTGGGGTATGTTTTAACATATGCAAATTTTGCAAATGACTGGCAAATTATAACCTGGAAAATAATGCATGAGTATAAATTTTGCTATTAATGATATAGGGCACATATGACACAAAATATATGCACAGGTATTCTCCCCCCCCCCCTCCCCCGAGTTAGTTACTAGTTATTCCATTTTGACAATTCTGCTTTTTACTATAGGTAGAGTCTACAGACTATTTGGTAAACACCCAATATCAGTCATTTATCCAGGCATTCTGTCCATTTATTATTAATAAATATGTTCAGTCCATATATAGATAATACAGTGAAACCTCAAAACAAGACCCTCTGTAAACCGGACATTTTTCCCACAGTCCCATTTTGAAAATCTGTACAGAAACTAACCTCTCTAAACTGGATACCTCTTAAACCAGACATTTTACTTGGTGTCTGGTTTAGAGGGGTTTTGCTGTAGTACAAAAATTAATTTCAAGGGTGGGAATTCTCCTTGGATCAGCGTTTCCTCACATTTTAATCCTTTCCTCCAAAAATGTGCCAGATGGCACAGATTTTAACCTAGGATTTCAATAATTTCTTGGACCTCTCTAGATTTCTATTTTACAGTTCTCCAGTTCCCACTCCTGGCTTTTTATTAATCTGATTTTATTCACGACTGACTGGTTCAAATCTGATGAAGAAATAATAAATCTGAATTGATAGAAACAATACTATAGGTAGTATTAAAGCAAATAACTTCTGGCTGGGTCAAAGTTCGAGGTGCACCCAACTTTTGATAGAGAAGCAAACACCACAAGTCCTGT
>JAECMU010145145.1:3897-23441 GCA_016106625.1 Dracogyra subfuscus | reverse complement strand
TTTAGCATTGCACTGCGAGATCGCAAAGTTGCGAGAGTTTAGTGAATAATCCCCAGATGATGAGAGAGGAAACTCGCTGCAGACAAGGACTATTATTTCTGGTTAGCAACAAAGAATCGTTTATATACAGCATCCCACAGGTGGATAGTAGACTGTTTATAAGCATGCACACATTCAAAAGACTAATGATATCTTTGATGACCTTTGTAGTTTATCACACCTACATGCATGGTTACATTTTGTTTGTTTTGTTTAACGACACCATTAGAGAACACGGATTTATTAATCATCGGCTAATGAATGTCAAACATTTGGTAATTTTGACAGTCTTAATTAGAGAGGAAACTCGCTACATTTTTCCATCTGTAGCAAGTGATCTTTTATATTTACTATACCACAGACAGTAAAGCACATACCACGGCCTTTGACCAGTTGTGTCGCACTGGCTGGAACGAGCAAAAACAATGTTGAAATGGATATATGATTACACTTACTCACAAGGAGCTGCAGAAGAGACTACAGATAATTTGTCATGACCTTGGTGAGCAAAAACTGGTAGACGTCCTACCGGCCTCGATGGCGTCGTGGTTAGGCCATCGGTCTACAGGCTGGTAGGTACTGGGTTCGGATCCCAGATGAGGCATGGGATTTTTAATCCAGACACCAACTCCAAACCCTGAGTGAGTGCTTTGCAAGGCTCATTGGGTAGGTGTAAACCACTTGCAGCGAACAGTAATCCATAACTGGTCCAACAAAGGCCATGGTTTGTGTTATCCTGCCTGTGGGAAGTGCAAATAAAAGATCCCTTGCTGCTAATTGGAAAGAACTAGCCCATGAAGTGACGACAGCGGGTTTCCTGTTAAAATATGTGTGGTCCTTAACCATATGTCTGATGCCATATAACCCTAAATAAAATGTGTTGAGTGTGTCGTTAAATAAAGCATTTCTTTCTTTCTGGAAGAAGTCCTTGTCACTGGATGATTAATGAAGTAAATGTTTTATTTAACAACACACTCATAACATTTTATTTACGATTAGATGGCGTCCAACATATGGTTAAGGACCACACTAATATTCAGGGAGGAAACCCGCTGTCACCACTTCATGGGCTACTTTTTACAATTAGCAGCAAGGGATATTGTATATGCACCATCCCATACAGGATAGCACATGCCATAGTGTTTGATGTACCAGTAGTGGTGCGCTGGCTGGGGTGAGAAATAGTCCAATGGATCCACTCAAGGAATCGGTTCAAAACCGACCACGCATCAAGCGAGCGCTTTACCACTGAGCTACGTCTCGCCTCCATATACACAGTAAATAAATTATGCACTATTGTCGGTGATATTTTTGATGCGAAAAATCTGATCGATTTTCTGAATGTTTACATTTCATATGTGCTGTTTCTGATGTAAAACTCCGAATGCTTATATTTTATGTGTTAAAGTCTTACGTGCGTCATTTCTGATGTGATGTTTTTTCACTCTCTTTCGATTTCATGTGTGTTACTTCTGATGTGACATGTTTTACTCCATAAGTAAAGATTATTAAAATCAAATTGTGAGCATCTGAATTGGTTTCCAAATTAGTGTTGTGAGGTTTTGTCTTGTGAGCATTTGTCTGCACACCCTTTAATATACTGAAACACGGTGGTATGTCCTGCCAAGATGCATTACGTTTTGGTTAAAACAAATAACACAAAGGCCAATTACGTTTACCATAAAAATAGGATTTTACTCAAATATAATAAATTGATTAAAAACATTTCATCAGTACATCTTTAAACACAATTCAAGTCGCCTAACAAACGTATTCTGTGTGGTATCAAAAGTTCATTAAAACTAATTCATCTGCTGTTTAAAAAAAATAAAAAATTCCATGGACTTTTAACTTATTGCCTAACAAACGTATTCTGTGTGGTATAACAAATATCTAAAACTAATTCATCAGCTGTTCATAGAAAGTAAGACAATAGACTTAAACATCTCGCATAACAAACGTATTCTGTGTGGTATCATGAGTTCATTAAAATTAATTTATGAGTATATATTTAAAGAAAATAAATCCACGGACTCAAAACGTTTTAATTAACACAAACACATGCTGTCTCGCTCATAGATGTTCAATTCAGTGCTTGTTAACAACAAGAATAAGGAGAAAAAGTTTAAATAGAAGCTTTTAAAGCAATAATTAATTAAGAAATAAACATTTTATAAAATTAAACAAGCGTTCTAGGAGTACTGTTAAAGCAATACATGTCCGAAACCGGACCCAACAAAATTGTGTATCTCCTAAACTCAAGGACCATAACTCTGTAAAAAGGTAGGTAACTGTTCATGAAAGTCAAACTTGATCTGTAACAGATCATGATAAAGCTATACACAAAATGTCAACTTGAAAGCTTCAGGCATTGCATACAAAAAGTCCGGAAAACTAATTTTCATATATCTTCAAAGTTCGTATCTCGTATGTTGCAAGCACTGTAACTTTTGTCAAAAATGTGTCAACCGCCATGAATGTCAAACTTGATCTGTACATGATAAAGCTATACATGAAATGCCAGCTAATTTATTTCGAGGCATTATGGAAAAACAAAATCAGTAAAACAATAACAGACAGACAAATGGACAAACAGGACAGAGATGAAACTAGTTCCCTTCAGTGGGATCGGTAGGGGACTAATAAATAGGATACATTAGATTTGAATCAGTATAGATGCAAATATAAGCCAAGTTACATTGCTCTTTGACATGCAATTTGTGAGAAACAGATTTAAACGATGAAATCAAAAGTTGATGCTGTTTAAGCATCTGTCTTCGGCCTTCGGCCTCCATCAAGGAGAGACTAGAAATACACTAGACAAAATTTGCATTAAACTTACACAAAGAGAATTCAAAATCTTTCCCCGTGACATTAAAATATGGCAAAAGATTCACACACTTACACACATTTTATTTTGGGTTATATGGCATCGGACATATGGTTAAGGATCACACTGGTATTGAGTGAGGAACGCTGCTGGTGCCACTTCATGGGCTACTGTTTTCGATTAGCATCAAGGGAACTTTTATATGCATCATAGAATTTTCTATTATAGTTATATGGTGTTGGACATATGTTTAAGGACCACACAAATATTGAGTGGAAACCCGCTATCGCCACTTCATGGGCTAATCTTTTCAATTAGCAGCAAAGGATCTTTCATATGCACCATCCCATAGACAAGACAGCACATACCACGGCTTTTGATGTACCAGTTGTGGTGCACTGGCTGGAGCGCGAAATAGCCCAGTGGGCACACCAATGGGGATCGATCCTAGGTTTTTGAATAAAAGTATGAAATATAAATATACATACAACGGCCGTTGATGTACCAGTCGTGGTGCACTGGCTGGAGCGAGATACAGCCCAGTGACGAGGGTCGGTGCCAGGTTGACCGCGCATCCAGCCAGCGCTTTATCACTGGCTTACGTCTCACGACCAGGGGCGGGTTGTTCAAAGGTTTTGAGTTAGCTTAAAGGGACATTCCTGAGTTTGCTGCAGTTTTTAAGACGTTACCTATGAAATATATTTTTCTGCATATAATATTAGTGGCTGTATATTAAACGTGTGTCTGATCGCTCCACTATTTACACTAGGTTAAATTAAATTTTATTTCCCAAACTATTAGTTTTCTCGTACATATGTAATTATCTGAAGACAAAATCCATTTTGAGGCGGGCAGCATAGCCCAGTGGTACAGTGCCCGCCTGATGCGCGGTCGCTCTAGGATCGATCCCCGTCAGCTAACCACTGGGTTTTTTTCTCGACATAACCATATGTCCGACGCCGATATACCCGTAGTTATAATGTGTTGCGTGCGTCGTTAAACAAAATAAAATAAAATAAACCATTTTGAGCTGCTTACAAATATTAAGACGACCAGAAACACTTTGAATATAAAGACACCGATATTCCAAATAAGAACATATATTTAATACATAAGTTTAATTGTAGAAATATAAAAATTTTCTAAAACAACTTACAATGCAGCAAACTCTGGAATGTCCCTTTAAATAGTGTTTAACAGACTCTTTCAAAACCAACGACCAAATACGATTACCACAACCAATATAAAATGTGTAGAGTTTGGAGGCCTCTGAGAATTGTGTTAACATTTGTGTAAACTGTTTATGGGTTACGCAAAAATTAATTCAGGTAACAGATTTGTTTTGTTTTGCGAAACCGGTTAGGTCTATGTAAATAATATACTAAATGTAATATGTGAACGAAAAATAGGGTTAGACTGTTCTCAATTTTCAGACGTCAGGGCCTATATTTTTGAAGCAATCTTAGTCTACGAAATCGTAACACTAGTGTAAGCTATGACGTCACTATGGCGTGTGCTGTAGTGACGTCAAACCCTAGGATGTTTTTACGATTTCGTAGCGCTAAGAGAGCTTCGAAAATATTGGCCCTGGTTTGTTGTCATCAGAGGTCTGTCAAATTATAATTCCATAAATGAGGAAACTCAATCAATTTAATTATGGAACAGATATCCACACACACTGGGGCGGATCTAGAGTGTGTGTGTGTGGGGGGGGGGGTCCAAGGGGTCCCCCTCAAATTTGAGAAGTGCCCCTTTTATTTAGGATTTTAAAGGGTTTTTTTACAAATTTATTTAGTTTTGTTTTAAATTATTATTATTATGTCAGCGTCTCTGTTGTAGCACTATTATATTATGATCCATGTGTAATTTTTCAGTAGTGCCTTTTCATAATGTTATGGTGCCCTTTTTGTCTTCGACCCCCCTCATCAGAAAAGCTAGATCCGCCCCAGACACACATACATACATATAGATTTTAAAACAATTATACATTTTTCACAATCATCATAGCTACACAGTCTACATACATGATTCACAGCTCAATATGAGCACTACACTCTTATAATAAAGGTCATCACTTGTGACAACTAAAGCAGAATCAAGGTTTGCTGTTTGTTTTTTCATCAGTATTACACGTTTTACCGTCGTGTTCCGACTCTTTGATTCTATTGTCTAGGCTGTCATTTGTAGTGCTCGTAAACGATTCGCCAGCACTTAGAGCAACTGGTTTCATCCAATTATAACCAGAATATTCTGTGACACGTCTTTCTTGTGTTGATACTGTACTAGGGGCACCACTATCAGATGCTTGTGAAGCAGGATCCGTGATAACCTCTACACTAGGCTGTCCGTTATCAACATCCTCCAAGTATCGGTAATGTGGCCTTTCATCAGTTTCTTCTGCATATTTGTATTGCTGATGAGACGAAATAACATTCAGCAATTCCTGTTGAGATATCAAATCAGACTTCCTTGTCCTAGTGTCTCCAAGGAATCTGTAGTGTGACCTGTCGTCAGTTTCGTCAGCATATTTGTATTGGTGCTGAGCAGATATCACAGTCAGCAGTTCCTGTGCAGACATCAAATTAGATTTCCGTGCATCAGGTTCTTCTGGATATCTATTATTCTCAACTGCATCAGATTCTTCTGAATATCTGTTATTCGTGACTGCATCAGGTTCTTCTGAACATCTGTTATTCTCAACTGCATCAGGTTCTTCTGAACATCTGTTATTCGTGACTGCATCAGGTTCTTCTGAATATCTGTTATTCGTGACGGCATTAGGTTCTCCTGAATATCTGCTATTTGCAACACGGTGCTGCGATTGTGCTGAACCTCCAGATACAGCAGTTTTGGAAATCAGATCGCCAGCGTCATGATTGGAAGACTCCCCTTCGATAGTGGACTGAACTTTGCACCTGGTATTTCCCTTCAAATCATAGACCTGCTCCTGGTGATGATGCAATAGGCTACTGTGACTAACAGGTAGCAATTCCTGCAAATGGCTGCTCATATTTTCTGGATCCTGTTGGTCATAATGTTTGTATGTATTATTGGATATGGAACCAATGGTTTCAGAATTACCCTTAAGTTCATGTAAATGGGTGACTACGTGATCAGAATCTTGTTCAAAACGGGTATATGTACCACTGGTTATGGAACCAGCAGTTTGAGATTTACATTTTAATTCCTGCAAATCGGTGTTTACATGTTTAGGATCTGGTTGGTCAAAATGTTTGTATGTATTACTGGCTATGGACCCAGTTGTTTGAGAAGTATTTGAACTGGTCGTATACATAGGCTTAACAGAAGTTTGAGGACTAAGTGATGAGGTTATGTAAACTGGCTGAATTGAGGTTCGCCTGTCTGTGATACTTCTATCAACTAGACTATGTCCTTTTACAAATCTGCACTTCTTCTTCCAAGACTGACAGGATTCTGGCTGGCTCGACTCCGATTTGATGCCAGCAATCATGGGAGCTTGGTTCTCGACTATAGTGCTCACTGTTGGTGAGATGAAGGGGTTTTTGGAATAGCTGCACTCAGTTGATAAAGGTTGATCTTCAGTAGCTGAGATGGTTGTTGAGGCCAGAGTTAATGCTTGGCTAATGACGGACGGCACCAAATGGTTAGGAATTTGTGACCGTAAATATACATATTTCTTAACACCATTTTCTGATGTTTCAACTATACCTTCAGTTGCTTCCTCCGTTCTAGCAACGAAACCAGATTTCTGTGCACCAATGTCTTGCAAGTATCTGTATTTTGGAAAATACAGTGGTAAATGTGATGAAATTCCAGACACATCAACTGAATCAGTTTCAGATTCTTCACACACTGTGGTGGATGGAAAAGCCTCTACTCTAACAGACTGAAGGTCTTGCCTAGCTGATTCTAAATGGTATCCAGATTGCTGAAGATTACGAAGCACATAATTTGTTTCACTAGAATGATCTTCAGCATAGTGCGATGTGTAGATGGACTGTATTTCAGTGGCTTTGATCCAAGGACCATCACTGCTTTGTGAGTGACTAGACTGTGCTGGTTCATAATTGGTTGAGGCTGTTGTTGTGACAGATTCAGCAACTCTGTTCCAAGGACCTTCACTGCTGTGCGATTGAGTAGACCGGACTGCCCCATGATGGGTTTCAGCAATGGTTGACTCCTTCACAGATTTGGATAATGCATACACTTTGTCATTAGACTGAATGAACTGAATATGTCCTCCAAAATGTGATTGTGTTGATGGCTGTGACAATGTATTTCCATTTTTATATAATGGAATAGAATAGTTAATGGGATTTCCTTCTACAATGACAGCCTTATGATTCAAAGATTCAGCCATTGCAACACCAAGATGTTCACTGGTGGATCCTACCCGTGAAGGTGCGTTATTAAGCAATATGGTTTCTACTGTCGGACTTGCGGTAAGGCTTGTATGCGGAACACTAATGACAAAACTCTGATTTGTTGCTTCACCCATTGCCTGAGAAATTAGATCCTGATTGCTGTGTGTTGCTTCAACTGTAGCCTGAGAAACATGAACTCGATTGCTATCTTTTTCTGTCTGTTGGCTGTCCGTTATATGTTGAAGGACAACACTGTTACTGCCAACAGACTGTAACCGAGCATGCTCATCAGTGGCCGAGTTATTTTGTGATTGCTGAAAAGGACTTGATTGTGACTCAGATACATGATGATGGTCACCTTGATTAGCTATTTTGTAACTTAAAGGCATAAAGCCCCTCATTTGTTCCACTACAGAATTCCCATGGGTGGCAATTCTACTGCTCATGATAGGCAAAACTGTCTGGACAGGGTGTTGCTGATCTGGACTGGTCCTGACATGTGTCTCAGTGTCGATGGTTTCTGAATTGTTCTGATGGTATTCGATAGTCCTCTGCGTCTCTGTGTTACTGGGAGAGAAATCTTTTTGATAGTGTTGATGGACATACTGTGTTGGTGCCATTGTGTGCTGCCGAACATGACTGGTAGCCAAGTCTGTATCAGTAATCACTATAGATGTCTGAAGATGCTGCTGAACATGGCTGATAGTCCTCTGTACTTCCATGTTCATGGTGGGTGAATCATTCTGAGGGTGTTGTGCATAATCGGTGCACCTGGGCATCTGAACGTTCGTGATAGGTGAATCTTTCTGATGGTGTTGTTGAACACGACTGGCAACTCCTTGTGTTGCAGTCATCACAGTAGGTAAATCTTTCTGAAAACTGTTCAGCTGGTCATTCTCATTCCTCATGGTAGATGCATCTTTCTGAACAAGGCACTGTTGAATATTACTGATAGATTGTGCCATAGGCGGATCATGTGAATCTGCAGATGGTAAAGTCAAACAGTGACTACTGAACTGGTCTACTTGATGTACTCGGTATTCTCCCTGCTTCTCTGTATTCATCTGAACATGATTTCCCAGCTCTATTGCCTTCTCTAGCTTAGAGGTTAGTGTTGCATCTGTGTGACTAGAAACGCTACCTCCATTAGCACTATTATTGATATGTTGGACTTCTTCATCAAGAAGGCTGTGGTAGTTGTGTGCATAACTTTGCATAGATACATTTCCAGCATCAGTACTGGTAATCCGTGCCCTTCCAGTTGTGCCACTTTCTCCTGACTCACTAGGATTTTGTCCTGTTGGTGGTACAGCCGAAACTGAACCAGGAGTTACACATTTAGCAGCAAAGTGGATGGGCTGGTGCATTCGAAGAGCTCTTTGACTGGCAAAGCTTCTTCCACATCTTGCCTCGTGGCACTTGAAAGGCAGATTATCTGTGTGTGACCTAACGTGGTCTCGATAGTCACGTCTGTGAGTAAACATCTTCTGACAGAACCTGCACTTAAATGGCATGTCACCTGTGTGAGCGGACTTCTCGTGGATTTTCAAATTCCACGAATACTGGTAACGTCTGCCGCACGTCTGACACTCGTACGGTTTCTCGCTGCTGTGCGACTTGACGTGTTTCTTCATCGTGTTGCGATCGGAGAATTCGCGCTGGCATATCTCACACTTGAATATGTCCGCCTCACTCGCCCCATGGTGCTCAATCCGGTGGTTCTTCAGCTTCCTGCCAGACGTGAACGGTTCGCCGCACTCATCACACTTGAACCTCTTCTCCCCCGTGTGCTTCATGGTGTGTATATTCAGGTGGTACTCCCGTGAAAATATCTTGCTGCAGATGGTACATTTATAAATACTCTCGCCTGTGTGCAGTCGTGTGTGTTCCTCCAGGTCGTACTTGAAGCAGAACTTCTTTCCACACTCCGAACACTCCAGCTTCCTTTTCTCCTTCCTCTTGGTGATCTTTATCACTCTCTTGTCATTCTTGTGAAACTTTTCCATGTGCTGCTGTGTCTTCCTTTCCGTCAGGAAGTTCTTGTCACACAGTCGACAGTTCAGGCTTCGGTGTTTGCGTGCATGTTTTTTCAGATTCTCCAGCTTTCTGAATCTCTTCTTGCAGACGAAACATTTGTGTCGTTTCTCGTTTTCGTGCTTGTTCTGCATGTGAAGCTTCAAGCTGTACGACTTTTTGAACGTCTTGAAGCACTTGTCGCAGGTGAACGGCTTCTCCGAGGAGTGGTCCCACAACTGGTGATTCTTGCACTCCCACTTCTGTCTGAACGACTTATCACACTGATTGCACTTGAATGGCCTTTCTCCGGTATGTATTCGTCGATGCACAGTTAGATCGGTGGAGCGATAAAACGCCTGGTGACAGAACTCACATTCAAACTGCCGTCCATACTGGTGCTTGTAGACATGGAACTTCAGCTGCCCCTTCCGAAGGAACGAATCTCCGCATACGTCGCATTTAAACGGCTTGAAACCAGCGTGAGAGTGCATGTGTTCGTTAAACTGATACTGTTTCTCATAGGTCTTGTTGCAGTACTCGCACTTGAATGCCTTCTCCCCGGTGTGGCTGCACATGTGTCGGTCAAGAGAGGCCACGTCACGAAACACAGCCCCACACACACTGCACGTGTGCTTCTTCAGATTGCCGTGGTTCTCACGCTGATTGTGATCCATCAGTTTCTTCAGCTTGTCGAAGCTGTGCCCACAGACATTGCACTTGTAGTGTTTCTCGCCTGTGTGACAGGTCATGTGTGTGCGGTAGGAGTTGGACTGGTTAAACTGCTTCCCGCACACATCGCACATGTAAGGCTTGATTCCCGTGTGGATGCGCTGATGTCGCTTAAAGGTGCTGGAGTCAATAAAGCTCTTGCCACAATCACATTTGTAAGGTCGTTCTCCTGTGTGGATCATCTCATGGTTCTTCAGTGCTGGAACCGAGGACAGCCCTTTTCCGCAATACTGGCATTCCAAACTTTTATAAAACTTCCTGGAATAACCTTTGTCCTGCTTCCTCTGTTGTGGGAGATCTTTGGCAACCTTTACTGCCTCTTGTGCAAGTGATGTGTTAATCAGAGTCTGAAGATTGATGGCATAGTCGACACTTCTTGGAATGGCTTCAGAGTCACCTGCATTAAGTACAGGCTGCTGCTCAACAAAAACTGAAGAAACATTAGGCAGATTGTATGCGGTTGAACTGAAACCTCTATCTAAATAAAGCTTTGTTTCCTGAGTAGAGCTGTCGGCTGTTAAATTGGCCACTGTCTGTGAATGGAAAGCTTGTGGGAACTGCAAGCTGTAAGACAAATTACTGGTGTAGTCCTTAACAGTAGAAATGGATGTGTAAGTGTTTTCAACCAGGCCTGATGATGGTAGGGTCAAGTATTTTGTGTAAGACATGTAGCCATTATCTTGACAATCACTAGACGACATCTGTTGCCCACAGCTGACAATCTGATCTTGGCTGGTTAGTTCTAAATTGCTGCTTTCCATAGTATGCACCTGAACCGTGGGCATTGTTTCACTGCTTGATGCCTGTGATTCACCCATCACTTTTCCTTCCGTATTTGATACATCTACTTGCATTACTTCAGTATCATTAGACATGTGTGGCCGCTCATCACTGATTCTATCATGTTCTGAAACCTGCGATTGGGCCTGCAGTGTACAGCTATCATGATTAGCTAAGTTAAGTGACACATCTGCATTATTATTTCTATCACTTGCCAACTGATTCTGATTAACCTGGACCTGGTGGTAATGTGTTCCATCTGAAGCTGTTGCTGGTGTTATAGTTGCTTCTGCCTGTAGTTTGTTAACACAGCTATTCAACACATCATAGTCATTCTGATCTTGGAAATTAGACACCGATTGCTGTTCACGTGATGTCACTGTCTGCTTAACGTTCATTTCTTCAACGTTTGTCTCCAGAGAACTGTTCCTGCTGTAATCTGTCACCTGTATTCCTGGTACACTGTCTTCCTCGTGGTCAGTTCTCCTACTCTCACAGCTTGGTGCACACAATGAACTTTTAACACCTTGAACATATTGTAAAACATGTGGACTCAACATAGTTAGACATTGAACATTCTTAGCTGTGTCTGTTCCATTCACATTGCTCATTGAAGAACTGCAAATTAACTGCAAGGAATTGGGATCAACAGGAGTCAGATTTTGTAATGAAGAACCCATGGAAACCGGTGGTATGCTATGAGCAGCTGTCAGCAGTGTGAACTGTTTTGAACATACTCTGCCAACACCATCAGATGCCACGAGAATGCCACCTCCTGAATGACTAGATTCTGTATGACACTGTTCCGAGTTAACTGCTGAAGTGGAGTCCACACTATCTGTGATTAGGGACGAAGTCTCATGGTGTACTCCGATGACCTGAATCCCCATAGACACAGCATCAGATAACACACTAGCTCTGACTAGATTGTCAACACCAGACACCTTTTGTGAATAAGATATCTGTGAAACACTCTGCGCATCAGACAGACCATCAGCATTTTGTGTCACTGAGGAAGGACATTTCCGACCTTCGGTTTCTCCGCCAAAGTCTGACATCTCCATTCGACTCTGATCAACATTCTTACTCCACTCTATCTCCTGGCTTAATTCTTCAGTACTGGTTAAATATTCATTGTTCTGAACAGACTGTGTTCTCAACTTAATGGTTTCATCAAAAGTGTTCTGAACAGAAGAGGTACTGGACTGTTTATCACCAGCAGCATGAACAGATGCAGAGCTGGAGTGTTTATTAGCAGACGGTCCTGCATCCTCAGTGTTGAAGGAATCCAAAGTTGATGCATCATCATCATCTTCAACATCATCATCATCTTCACTTCCTACACCACTAGATGTTTCTTCACTGGAGGAACTACATTTCTGGGATTCCGACACAGAGTTCTTCAATTTGAGCTTGGAGTCGTCTCTCTTCTTTGTATGTTTCACAACTTTCCTTTTCTTTTTAGCTGGAACAGCCGACACTTCAGCATCATCCATATCTGATGAATCTGTATTTCCCATATTTTCCATATTTTCACTGTGGTCGAATCTAGTGTGATGGACGAAATCGTTGGTGTCATGAAATGTCTTCGAACAGGTGCTACAGCTGATGGCGCCGGTTTTCATGTGCATCTTCACATGAATCTTCAGCGTGTTCATCGTGGCAAATGTCTTTCCACAGAGGTCACACTTGTATATACGCTTGCCAGAGTGTTTCCTCCTGTGTTCACGGAGATCCTTCCAGGAGTAGAAACATTTGCCGCAAGCCTTGCATCCGTAGGGCTTCACTCCGGTATGAATTCTCTCATGAACCATTAGCTGAGCCTTCTGTTTGAATCCTTCGCCGCACGTCAGACACTTGTGCGGTGTGAACTTGTTCACTGAGTGTCTGCTGAGGTGGACGCGGAGATCGCCTTTCCTCACGAACCTCTCGTCGCAGTCTGGACAGTCATACGGCCGTATCCCGGCGTGCATACGCAGGTGCTCCATCAGCCCATACTGCTTCTCCCACTTCGCCCCACAGATGTGGCACGTGTATGCCCGTTCGCCCGTGTGCGAACACATGTGCCGTTTCAGCGTCACCTCATCCTGCACTTCGACGCTGCACTTCGGACACTTGTACGTCTTCATGTTTCCGTGGTTCTCCGTCTTGCAGTGATCCACCAGCTGCTGCAGCTTGTCGAATCCAAGCCCGCACACCTCGCAAGTGTATTTCTTTGTACCCGTGTGAGTCCGCTTGTGCGATTCCAAAGACGTCGATTGGTTGAACGCTTTCCCACAGATGTCACACACGTATGGTTTCTCGCCGGTGTGTATGCGCTGATGGCGTCTGAAGACGCTGCAGTCGCTGAAACTCTTCCCACAATCCTCACATTGGTACGGCCTCTCACCTGCAAAACAAGAATCGTGCTCAATTAAATGTTTTGTGTATATCATAAAACAATTCAGTGAATAAATAAGTAAGTTGTGATGTAAACATTGTGCTAATTAAATTAGCGAATGTTTCACATGCAATAGCAAATGATTAATAAATCAATGTGCTCTAGTGATGTTGTTAAACAAAAAACACTCTTTTTTTAATTTCTTGGGTGTCTATCATAAACCAATTCAGTGAATAAGTATATAGGTTGTGATGTAACATTCAGGATTAATCTAGTTCTTAAAAAATATTTTTGGTTAACATTTAACAATAATAATAAAGAGAAGAAAGTTAAAATATGCAACAAGATAAACATTCATAAATGCACCTAATGCAGTATGTATAGTTTGTGAGAAATGCACCTAATGCATAACACAAAGGTTGATGATTTAAAGGCATACTGTCACAGATTTAAGGTCCTTATTTCTAAAAATGAATAATAAATCAAAATTACATTATTTTTTACAGACCAAATCTAACTATTGCATCACTTTAACTACACCATGATGGAGTGAAATCCATGTTAATCCTCTCAGCAATGTTAGTTTTTGAATTATGAACCCTTGAGATACTAGTAATTCAATTATTTTTACAAAATATCATTAATAAGTGGAGTATGGTGGTTATGTAGATGGTTGAATAAAGTACATTTAGGGACAAATCAATTATTTTTGTTTTTAATTTTAAGTAATACTTTGTTAGAACATGTAATAGGTCAGTGGTCTGTGACAATATGCCTTTCACACTCAGAAATGTTGGGGGTTGGGGGTTTGGGGTTTTTTTTTAATAACTTCATTGCCCCAGAGACAACACATGACAATGTCAGGGTTGGGGCCCTGAGTCATTATCTTACATAGCAGTTACAAACACTATACAATATAATTCAACAGTACATTTCACAGTGGAGCAAAGAGAAGAAGAAGTGTTTCAGGTTGGGTATGGCAAAAATCACTCTCAGAAATTAATACCTATGTTATCACAACTTAAATATATGCACCTCACCTATGTCACCCATAAATCAATTGAGTGAACATGTAATACATTTACCCAACTGAGAGCCACAAATGGCTTAATTTCAAAGGCCATAACTCTTCAATACATGGATAAATTACATTTGTGACAGAGTTATAGCCCTTGAATTAATTTACCATACAAGCCACAAACTTGACCAGGCTACAAGTATATACAAAATAGGCATATCCCCATGAAAAAGTTTGGTTTGTTTAACGACACCACTAGAGCACTTTGATTCATTAATCATTGGCTAGTAAATGTTCAACATTTGGTAATTTAGCTACTTTTTTTCCATTAGTAGGTCAGGTCAGATCATAGGGTTTTACGTGCACATTCAGAGCAAGCTGTTGTAGCGCATGCCTGTCATGCGCATCCAGGACAGGAAAGATTGCAGGGGTGGGAGTGGGAAGAGGAGTGACTGCCTGCACTGGCAGGTGCCAGGGATCACCAGCAGCCACACCAAAGTCGGCAGCAGGCGGGGATGGGTGGTGGTGGTGCTATGAAATTTTGAATGGGCAGTTAATATGCCAAAGAGAAACGGTGCGCAATTTTGATTTGAGGAAATGGTCGCAGTTTTTGAATGGTTGGCTAAACTAGTATAGGATTTGATTTTAGTGAATTGAGAGTAGCTTGTTAATTAGACCTCGGGGAATTAGTAGCAAAGCTAGGATCTTTTATATGCACCATCCCACTGACAGGAAAGTACATACCACAGCCTTTAATAAAAACCAGTCGTGGTCCACTGGTTGGAATGAGAAGTAGCCCAATAGGCCCAATGATGGGGGATCGATCCTAGACCGATCACACATCGTGAGCACTTTACCACTGTGCTACATCTCGCCCCTAAATCACCATAAAAATCAAATTTATAGATTAAAAAAATGTTCTATATCTTGAGGCATTATTAAAAGAAGTCTAGAAAATGATATGTAGGACAGACAAACAGATGGACAGACGGGAGATAAATAGAGGATACTTCCCAGGTGTCTTGTGATATTATAATTTATCAGCACGAGTCGGGAAATTTGAGGCTTGCCAAGGATTTTTACAGTTTTATCAAAGAGTGCTGATAAATATAGAATACCAGGTTACTGCATTTTGGTATCGAGGTTCAGATATCAAATCGTAGTAACCTGGTATTTTGTTTATAATGCAACCCTTTTTAACCTTTTTTTTGAAAAACAGTCAAACATGATTTATCATCCATTATCATTCTGCGACAATTGTACAGTAAACAATGTCCGTAATGTGGGTTGAATGTCATTATATTTGACTTCTTAACTAGCAGAATGACTCAGGTGTGATGTCACTAATGATAGATTTAGCACTGAAACATACACAGTGATGTAACAAAATACAGTCAATCTATATTGAGAATAAACTCCTGGAGTGTTTTTTTATTAAAATGTGACCAATCAAGATTATAAGAAGCAATATCTCCTTGGACAATATCGCAGGAGATATCAACAAATTATAGTGCCAGTGATATTCCTAAAAAAGCTTCTTATGGATGATAAATCAATACAGTGACTTTCGGCTGGATAAGCAACCGACAATTAAAGAATGACATATATCAGGAAGGAATTTCAGGGCTCGAAATTAAGAATTTGTTGTTTTGACAATTTTGACCATGCCTATGGCAATTTATTTGGCAAATTAATCGACTTTTGTGGAAAATCAGCATGCTGTATGGTTAAAGTTTGTTTTGTTTAACAATACCACTAAAAAAACACACAACAAAATCCCCGATACCACTAGAACATATTGATTAATAATCATCAGCAAGTTCAAGGTTATTCTTCCCTGGCCAGTAAAATATAATATTTTAGTCAACAGCCACTTATATTTAGTAGCCAGCTGATATATACTTGTAATTAAATCAATTCATCTGCCATTTTACGCCACATTACTAATGCAGTAATTAGCGGGCAGCATAGCCCAGTGGTACAGTGCCTGCCTGATGCGCGGTCGGTCTAGGATCGATCCCCATCAGCTAACCACTGGGGTTTTTTCTCTCCATAACCATATGTCTGACGCCGATATAACCGCAATTATAATGTGTTGAGTGCGTCGTTAAACAAACAAACAAAACAAACAAATAATGCAGTAATTGTTATTAGGACTGCATTTGAATGAACTCGTATAGAGATGATTCCTAGTTGTTAAATAGAAATTACAAGTTACTGTTTGTGTCCGGTTCCACTAAAACAGTGAACGACTATTAACTATGATATCATTATCAAATTCTGTAACCAATAATTGTATTAAAATTGTTTAAACAAATTACTATTTTAATGGCACTGCTAAAATATGCATTTAAATTACAGTACTCATTAAAAGTTAAATAAAAGCATTGTGATAATATAAACCAGGCTTCAACGTGTTACTAGTAGGCTACCTTACTTTTGGTTTAAATCATATTTATTTTCGTCACATATACTGCCTTGCAAATCCATAAATACTGTTTTTTAAATAGTTGTGTCTTTAAAGCCGTCTAAAGTTGAGTAATGAAAATAGAAACATGTTTTCATCATCCACAGGTGAACATGACTTCCAATGACATTCACAACTCGAGACATCATCGAGGGACCGTTATCATGATAAGCACGAGACAACTGGAGCGCAAGCATGACACATATACAAGTCTACATTTAAAATACTGTAAATCAGAAAATATTAGCAACCTTAAAATTTAACAAAATCCATATAAGTGACATTTTAGCAACATACATGTACAACTTTAGTGAGGTTGGCATATCAAACATTAAAAAACCCAATGTAAGCCAGGTTGTTGTTTTACGACTGACTGGCCACAAGAACACTCAACACTTTTTGGTGTTATGCAATGCGCACTATTTCCGGTTCGAAATTTTGCCTCAAACATCCAACTGTCTCCAACTTAATTTTAATAAAAACATTACAGTGTTATACATCTAAACTAATTAGTATTTTTTGCTTTATTTATTACATAATCAATATAGCCTGTTGTTTGACCAGTTAATTGCTGACAAAACAACCACACATAATCAGTCCAATAATAACATGTTTTCGGAGTAGTCTATTGTGCGTACAGGGGTCGTAAGCTGTTTTTACACTGAGACGTACTAGTATTCTTTGTTTTGGTACTGTTCTCACTTCATCAAATAAAAAAAACAATGTTTTAGCATTAATAACCGTTATACCATTGTTACCAAGCCTGTCTGTCCCGGGACAAGCCCCTGGCTATCCAGAGACAGGCCCCGGCATGAACATGCTCGAAATTCAAGTGATATGTGAGCATGTAAAAATTATTCACACTTGCACCAAGCCTGTAACAATTTGTTTTCATGGATTTGTTTTCTATGACAGAACTCATTTATTTTTAACCACAGTTATGTGTCTTTATTGCTAAAAGTTACAAACATTGAAACTATAAGACTGTATTAATAATACTGACATTTCGTTTTGCTTTAACACTGCACCGGAAGTCATGATAGTTTTAATTATTGTGCCACGAATAGTAGTGAACATAGGATATGTGACTTTGTTTGCCTTGATTTTGAAATCCAATTTAATTGTTCACAGTTGATTAATTCAAATCATTATTAAATATGTATACGTTTTAAGACTTGTTTGATTTTTGTTTTAATCTGACTTTTAGTTTATATTTAGCGTCATGAAAAGTTAGTGTTTTTTATGGCTTCCCAACATTTTCTGATTTACAGTAATTAACATTTGAGTTTCAAACAGACAAGTAAAGACATACAGTGGCTCAACAATCTCATTTTAACACATGGCTCTAAATGGGACAGGACCGACTTGGTCCAAATCTGAACTGGGGCTGAATTCTTTCCAAACGATTGATATTCAAGTTAAGGGTGATAACATCATAACAAAGTATTACCTCCCGCTTAATGTCACTGTGTTTACTCTTGAATACTGAAAAATCGTTATTCATAGTCCGATTAACATGTCTCAAACAAACTATCAATAGAAAACACGTTTTATGGAAAATAAATGCTACTGGTCCACAGTGTTTTCCAGTGATTATTGCACAGTCACCAACTGACGAATGGGATTTTGTTTTTTAGGCACCATGGGGAGTATTTTACTCGCTTTGTAGTGCACTGGGTACAAATATTAGAATGATCAGAAACACATTTAATATACTGATTATAATATTTTATGCAGAAATATATATTTGATAAAGTCTCTGTTAGTCGATGACATCTTAAAAATTGCACCAAACTCAGGAATATCTCTTTAAGTTAGAACAATCAGGTTCATTTAAAGGGTTCAGCATTAACAAACAAATGCAACTAGGTCTAAATTAACAAGTTACTCTCGACTTACTAAATCAAAACCTATACTAGCTCCGGAAACTTTCCTTTTGACCCACGGTTCAAAAATGTGCCAAAATTCCTCAATCACCTTTTTCTCTTTGGCATATTAATTGCTCCATTAAAATTTCCATAGCACCACCACCACCCACCACCGCCTGCTACCGACTTTGTCGTGCTGCTGGAGCTCCCTTGCATCTGCCAGTGCATGTGGTCCCTCCTCTCCCACTCAAACATTTCCTGTCCTGGACGAAGAAGCCGGCCAAGGCCGGCCCCTGTGCCCAGGACAGGTGTGCGCTACAACAGCCTGTTCTGAATGTGCACGTAAAACCCTATGACATAACAACAAACAAATGTAAGTTCATCAGAACAGACATCACACTTGTAAGTGCAGAACTTTCATTTTGTGGCTGGCGTTTCCTCTCAATGTTATTATTATTATTTATTTATTTTTAACGATGCACTCAACACATTATAATGACGATTATACCGTTAGCTGACGGGGACCGATCCTAGACTGACCGCGCATCAGGCGGGCACTGTACCATTGGGCTATGCTGCCCGCTCCTCTCAATGTATGTGCATGTAAACTTGGTTTAAAATCAATTTTTATTTTGCCATAAACATACAAAATAATATTACCATATCATCCCCCCCACACACCCATGTGATTTACACTAAAAAATACCATAAGGTTAAGTTTGTTTTGTTTAACGACACCACTAGAGCACACTAATTTATTAATTATCAGCTATGGGATGTCAAACATTTAGTAATTTTGACATGTACTCTCAGAGAAAAAACACGAATTTTTCCTTTAGCAGCAAGTGATCTTTCGTATGTACCATCTGACAAACAGGATATATCCTTTGATATATCAGTCATGGTGCAATGACTGGAACAAGAAATAGCTCAATGCGACTGGTATGCTCAGGTGTCTGTTTTTCCTATCATACATGTACCCGTGTGATCGCATCTGGACTGCCCTCCATATTCTCTCTCTCTCTCTCTCTCTCTCTCTCTCTCTCTCTCTCTCTCTCTCTCTCTCTCTCT
>JAECMU010145125.1:0-14289 GCA_016106625.1 Dracogyra subfuscus | reverse complement strand
GCTGAGCTGCAGCAGGCATTGCAGCATCACTGGGCAGCCATCCCACGACGTGTGGTGAGGCGCCATATAACATCTATAACAGTGTCAACTGTCAGGATTTGATTTTGAGCCCTACCTTCCTTCAAACTTGTATTTCCCCAATATTCATTCCCAGTCTAGAGCTTGTCGCGGCAAGACGTGTTTGTTTCGCATGTGCACACTGCACGTGCTTTCGCGGCTCGACTTGGGGATCCTTCACTTCGCTGTTTTCGTCGGCGAAGTGAAATTTTGTACTGGGAGTGTATGCGGCCATTGGAACTGATTGAACGCTGGAACGCTTCTCGTTTCGACAGTCTGCACCTCCAGGTTGGATTCTTTTTTAGCGAGATTACTTGTCTTCACGTCATTTCTCCCCGGCTGTGTATGTCGACTTGTTTTTTCGTGTCTCTGCAGAACGCTACGGTTGTTCGCGTTTAGTCTCTACATGTCCGAGCCTGTCATAGTAGCACTGGAAGATTGACCGCTCCACTCTAAGAAGAAATAGATGCGGGGTCAGCCCCTACTACTCTTTTCTAGACAGCGGGCAGCATAGCCCAGTGGTACAGTGCCCGCCTGATGCGCGGTCGGTCTAGGATCGATCCCTGTCAGCTAACCACTGGGGTTTTTTCTCGACATAACCATATGTCTGACGCCGATATAACCGTACTTATAATGTGTTGAGTGCGTCGTTAAACAAACATTCATTCAAAAAACTTTTCTAGACTTTACTTTGTTTTATTGTGATACCATCTCGTATGCTCCGGAGTCAGGCCCGTCCGCACCACTATACCAACCCATGACGACTGGACTATACTAGTCTGATACTCTCTTTCGTTCAGACGGATCCGGCTTCTCAAGATCTTTATTTCAGCACAGCACTACACCTTCAAGCTCTAATGACTGTCAATCTAGTTTTCTTGACGGGAATGCAACCCATCTCGTCCCTATAAGCTGTGCACCAAACAGCCTTAACGAGGCCACTAATGTGGACATATCGATTGGACTTTAAACTTTTAGATCTGCGTTCAAAATATTATATCGAAATTACATCCTTTTTTTAATATTATTAAATAGTCCGATCCTCGCTTCTTTCTCTCATTTAATTTCTCATTTCGGACTGTCCTTCTAAAATGCTCCAAATTATATAAAGTTTCGGCCGAGCAGTCGATTCTTTTCATTTTTGACTTTTTTTTAATTTATTCTATTAACTTTTACTAATTGCTATTTTCAAAATTATGCCCATTTTCAACTCCAACCCTCCCCCTCCCCCTCCCCCTCCATCCAGAGTCGGGCCACTGATCTTATCGGAGGTCGGACTCGGGGATGGGCATGTTCGAAACCCTAGTGGTATATGGGCACGTTAAACTAGTTATCATCATCATCCCCAATATAGCCCAGTGGTACAGTGCCCGCCTGATGCACGGTCGGTCTAGGATTGATCCCTGTCAGCTAACCACTGGGGTTTTCTTGACATAACCATATGTCCGACGCCGATATAACCGTCATTATAATGTGTTGAGTGCGTCGTTAAACAAACAAACAAACAAACATCCCCAATATTACTGAAAATTAACAATAGTACAAACAAGGTACTTCGATAATGATTTATTTTTCTGGAAGACTATTTCATCTATAACATGACAGAAAAATCTAATATATATGATTTTCAATGATGGTTACTAGACTAACCTAGATGTTCATAATATTTTAAAATATCAGATACATAAGATATGAATAATCTTTTTTTAAATACTGAACACATTTTTTAGTTTCATAGCTTTTTCTTAAAACTAAAATAAAAATAAAAATATATACTGTTAAAATACATTTTATGTATAAATAAATATAAATTTAATAACAATAAAACAGAAAAAGGTTGTTTTCTAACAAAACTTTGAAAGTTATACCAACACAATGACATAATCATAATAAAAAATCTCAGTCACTCTGTCTAATATAATGAATATTTCAACTAAATTAAATAATTTGATTGAACTTGGAACATAATTCATGTTGTATAAATGAACATAATCCATGATGGATGAAGAAATCCATTTTGTATGAACACAATGCATGCTGATCACTAACTCTGTCACTCTAGTCTATGAATTTTGGACAATTCGGTGAGCACATTGTAGCTGCCTATGTACATATTTACATAGCTAAAAATTTACAAATAAATAGTTCTATCAAATGTGTACATAAACCGTACACACAAATAGGCAGATTATTTACACGGGTGGGTTTATGGCACTGTGGATATATATTAAAAACTTGTCAGGCACTTTTGTTCATATTTCGGGATAACAGCACTATGGTGTCCTGTTTAAGATTCATGACTGTGATGAAGAAACCATAGACATCTTGGATGCTCTTGTTCGCAGGTATTCCAACACCACGGGTACCTTCTCCAGCTTCACCTTGACAAAATTCGGCAGAATGTCACTTTGATGGTACCTGTAAACAAAGGGAATCTGTATGTAGTTTTATTCTTTTCAAATGAGAATTCTGCTGGGATTAAGGTGAGGCAGAGTTACGAAAGTATATATAAATTATACAGGTTTCTGCCAGAGGGTGAAATGAGTATGACGCCATACCCAACATTTTTGCAGATTTTGTTTTGTTTTAAGTTAACCTTTTGACAAAATTAATAACTCTTCTTATTAATGTATAATTTTCTTAACCCTAATCCTAAAATTAACCCATTTTCTTTCTGATGACTGGTTACATTCAGCATACACATGGTAAACATTTAATTCCATAGCGCCATACCTTAACATTTCTTTATGACAAAAACACTGAAATACTGTTAATAACATCTTTTTTTTTTAAATATATTTAACTTGGCTTCACTTAAATACTTCAATACTGTTATAAAACATTTTTTATTGTTTTAAAAATATATTTCTATAAAACATTGGCATGTCCAGAATGTTATAAACAAGACTTTGGAGCCATGTTATGGGAGGACAGGCAAAGATAAACGGTGGGGTTGAATAAAATGTGTGATTGGGGTGGGAGGCATAGACCCCATGCCCTACTCTCTCACCGCTACACCAGTGCTTGAAAATGTAGAAAAGTTTATTTTTTATATGCAGAAAGGTTTAACACTTATTTAAATACCTTAATGTCTGGCCATGGTGGTCCATGAATGTGACTGTAGTGGCAGTCGACTTCACTCCAAGTTGCGTGCCATCATTAAATTTCACCCAGATTTCGCCATTTGAATGCTGCAAGACAAAGAAGAATATATAGTATGATTATTTATATTTGTGACGGATTACTGGGACGTTTGCAAAATTCACACAAAACAATATGATCAATAAAAAATATAAGAATCTTTGAAGTAGATCGGTAGGAACAGTTACAAATACTCTTTGGCTTGTATTGTAGGACGTTATTTTTCATCATTTTTTAATTACCAGTGAAGTCTCTTACAGTGCATACTAAGTAACAAAACAGGTGGATTCAATGGTTTCCCTCCAAAATGGAAGATTTTGGCAACATATAATACAAGCAAAATCTATCCATCCACCAAACCCAGGCCCTTATGAACAATCCTAGTATATCACTGTCAAAGTTCAGTACAAAAATACATTAATTAGTAACAATTACAATTCCCTATTTTCTGGGGGTTTTCTCCAAACATTTGTATTGAGTTGTTTTTTCGTTACATATCAAAATTTCCCAGACATAGGCAATTAAAGTAAAGTACATATAACTACGGTAAACTGCTGTTGGATAATGTAATAAAACATTACAAACCTGTGATGCCCATCCAATGTTTGGGACAAACATCTGCTGAACGACTTCAGAAGCTGCCTTTCGTATCACGCTGCCACCCGCGCTCAGATCAGACGACGTACTTTTCGTCGTCGTCGACACTTGCGACGTCAGTGTTGTATTCTGTGTTGCTGATGTCATACAAGATAGAGCTCGACTGTTGCAGTCTGTCACATTACTGATGACTGTACCATCAAACGATGACATCTAAGAAGGCAAAAATATTTACATTGTTAGCAGTGTCTCTCAGGAACGAGGGATTGATTTATACATCAACGTATTTAACAGAAAAATGCATGTTTAACAACACCCAGTCACAAAAAACAAACAAATCTTAATGTTTAAATATTATTTCATTACAAAAATATACAGATGTCATTTCAGATGACATCAGTGAAGAATTATGTTTCATTAGATTATTCAAAGTCATCTGTTTTGTCTTTATTATTACCATTACACTAACTATAGCAACCACATAAATGAAGAAAACAAATAAGAATGTACTTTGTGCTCTTCAAAACTATTAAATAATTAACTTTCTTTTTTCCAAACTGTCACATGTATTTCTTTATTAACATGGCAACCGCATGAAGGAACAAAAAATATGAATTTACAGTATCTGGTATTTTGTTCTCTTCAATTATTAAATAATTAATTATCTTTTTTTTCTCAACCATAACATGTATCTCTAGTATTAAACCTATAATTTATGAAGGACATACCATAGGTGTGGACGGTTTCATTTGTGAGCACTTGGTGTCATTAGGGTCTGACGACGACCGTGTGTCAGAGGTCGTGTAGCTAGACTTGCTTATGTCCCCAAGACTTGACGAAGGCCGGCGACCAACGATTACTGGGAACAACTGGTCCTTACTATCGCCGGAACACTGTATCTTGCTGATCACCGACTCAAGGGTGAAGCACTGCTTTCGGGTCTGGAAATAGCAATAAATATATATAAAAATAAACATCTAAAACATTAATTACACAGAACCAAATGTCTTGTCCACCATAAACTGGTATAAATTTATGATGTAAAATGTATTATTAATAAAGTAGATAAAACCCCAAATTAATTTTAAAATGACTGCCATTCAGAGGTGCAACTATAACCAAGATGACTTGATCTACTAACTTGTAGTTTGTAACAAATGGAAAAGAAATGGAAAAGCTGACAAAGCTTACCCCATCAATATAAAGGGAGTTAACTGTAACTAGGGCTAAGCATGGCGAGGGTAGTTAATGTGCATCAGGCTTTATAGTTTCAACTTACATCTTGAATATATTCAAGGATTTCTTTTGTGTCAGCACTCAGATGCTGATCAATGGCTCCTTGTGATTCTAAAGACAGTGACGTTCCATTGCGCTCAATAATGCGCATACCCTTGGAGTTGGCTGTGAACTTTGATCCTACAATGAAAAAGAAAATAATGATGCATAAGTTGAAACATAGTATAGTACAATACAAAAACAAGTTCCATAATAATGAAATCATAGGTAACATAATTTTCAAATTTATATCTATTACCATATCTTTACTCTTGTGTCATAACTATAGAATAATAATAAATATTGTTAGTATTATTTTATAAAATTATCATTATATATATTTAAAACAATCATATCAATCAAAATATTTCTAGATGTTATACTGAATTGTCTAGCATACCTACAAGTTATAATATCTACTTTCAGTACAACAATATTTCTGTTAGACTTGCTAATCAAAATATGTAGTGTGCAAGAAATGCCTCTCTATCCAGGGCTTCTAGAATTTTTATAAAAATCCACTAGCTATGGGATCAGTGATTTAAAAAATGTACTAGCCACGATTACAAATTCACTAGCACTATTTGTACAAATGTTCTAATAGTAATAATCACATAAAGCGGGAGACAGAGCTTAAAAATCCTTAAATTGGGGAAATGAGAGGTGGACAGGATAATCATATTTACAAAACAAGACTTAAATGTAGTATTTGACAAGATTTTTTTGCGCCAGCCATCTGGCTAGTAATAGTAGTTATTTACTAGCCCAACACTGAATATCACAAGCCATGGGAGTGGGGCCACCATTATCGACGATCCCTGCTATCTCATTACATGTCCAGTGAACAAATTATCATACCAAGTCCTAGTATTGTAAAATTTTAAATTACCATCATAAAAGACCGCTTCAAAGTCGGGATCGGGTGAGTTCTCCATCAACATACACTTTGCCCGGCGAGTGTAGATTGTCACCTTGGGTGTCTTGGATCTCACAAGATTCACAAACCTGTAATACAAGCAAAAACAAACATTGGTGATTCTATCTCCATAAGATCAAATATTAAAGTATATTATCTAGCAAGGGACACAAAAGATTTCTAAGATGAAAACACAGCATTACATAACCAGCTAATTTAATGTCACTGATTGCTGACTATGCCTGTTATGTAGAAACAAAAGCAGAAGATATACAAAAGTTAACCTCCAAAAATATATATTTTTTACAAATGAGAGCTAAGTAAATTGCATATTGGTAGGTCAAAATGGTCAATAAATGGGGCATCTGCTTTTCCATTGATGCCCTAATCTAATACTTTAAAAAATGCATTAATACTTAGTAAAAAAAAAAGGAACGATTTTAGCAGTTTAAGTAAATTTAGCAACAGCATTAATTAACAGCTTGGCTTTGGGTCAAAATAAAAACTCTGTAAGTACCGTGTGGCATACTGGTACTTCTTGTAGTATTTCTCTGGCATGGTACTGAAGGTGAAGGTCTTCAGGGGACCTTGACCTGGCGACGGAGGGTCATCAGCTATGGGAACCCCATGGCCGTTGTTGGGCTGGAAGATGCTAATGTGCTGACCATCTGACGAGATGGAGAAAACTTCGATCACCTTCTCCTGTTTGCCTTTGTGACGGACAAACTCCAGACACACTTCACCAGACTCCAAGATGTTTACCTGCAGATATTTGAAAGATGCAACTTAATTCATCCTTTGAAACTAAAACGTTAAAGTGACTCATGAAATAATATTTATAACTAGCAAGTCAAATTTTGTCTAAAATAGTTTGTATTAAATTAAAATGGTATTTGTAGACAAACATATTTGTTGCCCTTTCACCATGGTCCACTACTGGTTACTAACTTCAGCCAATTCAATTCCAGGTAACAAAAAATACACAATATAGGTATTTGACAAACAACTTTTTTTGTATCACTACCATATTAGATATGAAATTACCCACATAGAAATGCACTTAGTATAAGAAAAAATATAATAAGACCACCGTAAATTGTGAAATTTCTTATGGTCCACCAATCATTAAAATAGACATACCACAGCATTTTTCGTCTTCTGTCTTATTGGCCTCAATCGGTCACAGTTCAACGGTGCTGAAAGCTCAGTAACAGCTGCACTCTTCTCCTTGCTCTGACTCTTGTGCTCCCGAGACGAGCTCGTCTTAACACACGAAACCACGTCTCTTTCCGACAGTTCCACCCGGTGTCCGTACGGGGACTGGAACTCAATGGGTCCCACAATGTTCCTCAAGTGTGACGACAAACCCCCGTATTGAACACTGTTTGCGTTAGAATTAACACCCAAGTGTCCGTTAGCAGACACAGGTTCCTGTTCATGCAAGCTGCCGGGTTTTGAATCGAATGTCAAGACTTTCTTCGTCGCCTGCAGACTGAACTGACCATCCTGAGAGGAGTGGTCGGAGACGTTGTTCATATACGTCCTCACAAAGTCCCCGCCACTGCTGACCTCCGACGGCACGGCCGGGCTCTGAAACTTTCCAGTGCTATTACTGTGGAATGAATTACCGCAAGACAGGCTCGACGAGCTCGGAGTACAAGAATTATGGTCCTGGTAACGTGTGGGATCGAACTGGTGGACGCCACCTAGACGGTTTGATAACACGTAGTCATTCTGTGTTTTTACACAGTCTAGAATATTTTCCTGAGATGTTTTTCGCATCACATCATGTTCATTTGTAACCTGGCTGTGTGGAAAGCCCACATTATTGCTGCCTTCATGCCGGTGTTTGGCAAAGATCATCTCGGCTTCTTTATCACTGAAAAATAAGATTATTAAACTGATAATGGATGATAAATTAGGTCTTATAGACTTTAAAATAAAAATCATTAGTGACCTAGAAATTTATTTCTTATTATTGCTCTCGATGAGGGAAAAACTATTTAAGAATAGGATGTCAGAAATTTACAAAATTACTTATATAGATATGGAATTTAGCATATAAAAAGATTATAATGAAGATTGAGTGAAACTCCTCTGAACTGGACACCCATAGGACCAAGTAAAAAGTCCAGTTTTAAAAGGTATCTCTTCTGCATATTTAAAAAGGGACCATGAAAAATGTCCTGTTTAGAGAGGTTTCACAGTATAACTTTTAGAAAGAAGAACATATAACTTCTAAAAAAAGAAAAAAATTCAATGTGCAGACCCAAAAATAATTAAGACTTTTCTTTACATTTACGAATTTGTACAAGGAACTATGGAAAAGTGCATATAAAAGACACCTTGCTGCTAATGGAAAAATGTAGTGTGTTTCCTCTGAAGAGTCCAATAGCTGATGATTAATACACAAATATGTGTTAGTTGTGTTACTCAACTGAATAAACTGTAATCTATTTTACTTGTTCAAAAAACATTACACACAACCATGTGTTGCCTAAACCTGATAAATATTTATTTTATTTATTGCTAATCAGTGACCATGCCTTCACAAGCTTACCCATGTCTAAGTTTACACTGAACAACAAACACCTACCTATCCCGTAGCCGGACTGGCGGCGATGGTGGATGTCTCTGCTGTGAGCTGGTTGTACCATACCCCGTGTAGCTGCCGGTATCGGAACCAGTGTACCACTGGCTGTTCAAGACCCGTTCGTCATCCTCCGATATCTGACTCTGCACATCTCGGATTGGGAACGCAGGAAATGGCTTCCCTCTCGTACTGACGGCAGAACGCCCGGACAGAACGGTAGCCATCGTGCCACGACCACTGTCCATAGACAACTCAGAATACTGCTGCAAGACAAACAATTTGTTTTAAATATAAAATTATTAAGGTCTGTAATCTTGAAAACAAAATACATAGAGGATATTAACCGAGTCCCCATTACTAGGGATTAGTTGAGTGAATTATAAATATTGTTTAGTATTATATTTAAAAGTGTATAATATTATATGTTATACTGAACGACTTAATGGGTTAAATATTCCAAGTTCCGTATATTGAAAATATTATCTTGCTTTCATCACAAAGTTCTCAAACTGCACAATATAATTACAAACTGAAATACATTTTATACCATATCAGTGTGGCATGGAACAATCAACCTCAGTGGAGCAAACAGGATTAGTGTGCTTGCTCTGTGACGAAACCCACAAATGAGTTATCCACAAACACTGAACTCAACTAGCTCACTATGACGAGCTCCTCACTTCACTGTAGCATATTCTTAACGAGTTCTTAACAATTTGCTCAGAGTAATTAACAACCGTGCAAACATCTGTGTGTCTTTTACTTCATCACTCTGTCAACCAAACATTCTTTGTTGCCAGAAATACTGTTTTGCTGTCATTAACTAGTACCATCTACATTCTTATGAGTATATTATCCACACTCAATACCAGCATACAACATGTTTTTAACACATAACGGTAATCGCTAACGACTAATTTATTTTCATTCACACAAACTATTTTTAATACAATACTGAAGAAAGGTTGGGTTCCTTTTTAATTTTATTATTAATAATTAATATTATAAACTCAATATATATATATAGTTGCTTAAGCTAAAACTGAAATCAATTGGGTTTAATCAGCATCTTATGTGGAAAATGGTACTGGACTCTATTCACAAGACAATGCTTTAACAAATAAAAAAACTGTTTAAATACTACCATTGGCCAGAAACTATAACAGGTAAACATGATTCAAATGAGACTTCTAGCAAACTGTATTGAAACGTACCCTGAAGTCCATGTTATACAAACTTTTTTAACTGTTAAAACAATTCATCACAGCTAATTACAAAATCTATTATTTTACTTAATTACAAATTTCACTTCTGTTGATGCTGGTGTGCAATTGGTCATTAGTCACACCTTGTTATGCACGTAACTATGTTTCTTAGGTAAATATTTGATCAGGTTAACGAGCAAACTGGATTAATAGCAACCATTGTCAAGGTCCATCAGTCAACCAATTAAAACCTTATAAACTGTAACCAAGTTGATGTCTCGTTCGTTGTATTGAGATTGTTTTAGCTCTAAAACTTACTCTACATCTATAATTCTAAAAAATAATAAATAAATAAATAAATCTAATTACCTTGTGTGAATTGGCTTTATTTAATACTGAAGTCTTTGTCATAAAAGAGTGACTAAAAATATCTGAAAATAAAAATACATAATTTAAGTATATATGTTTATAAACACATAATTTTTGGCTCCTCTAAGCTGACACTGTACATTTTAAAATAATGATAATCAAAAATAGTTTCATTTCATTTTTTCAACACTACGAGTAAAAGGGGTCCAAACAGACATTTATTAATGTAATATTTTTACCAAAGTCAACTCTAATTTTAAATTCCAGCACACTATTTTGTGTGCTGGAATTAAAAATTAAAGTTGACTTTGGCAAAAATATTTCATTAATAAAGAATTAAAAATAATGTGCAGATACAGCAAGAAATAAAAACAGCTAATGTGGAATTAAAAAATAAATAAAAAAAATATTAAATTGTTTAAAAATACATAATATTTTGTCTGTATGTATACATTGCGATATATAAATCTAGAAGTATAGCTATTTGGGGTATTTAATCCAGCAATTAACAATACTCCTATCAGGGTAATTACCAACAAGTTAATCTGCTAACTGATAACAGTCACATGACCAACTGTCAAACAGTTGCTACTGCTGTATCTTTCTGACAGGTGTTTGGTTCACACATTTACAGGTAGCAGATTTGCATGTTTCAAAAGAATTTTGTGTAAAAGAAAAAGAGTCATCAACCACAACACCAGTTCAAGAATAAAGTGGTGTTGATTACTTCACATCACTAATAATTGATACCTGGGCATATTTGTAACAGGATCCTGATGACATGATTGAAAAGTAACTGGATTAATTACACGCACCGTTGAACACAGCATAACTGTGAAAGTAAGTGACATGTGTAATGGTGTATAGAGACAGTTGTTATGTTCACACCCAACACACTATAGATCCCCATGCCAGTCAACTAAGGAGTGGATTCTTCTGCATTAAACATTCTGCTTGAACAGATGGAAGTGTGAAAAATAAAACGACAGATTGCTAAGTACCATCTTTACAACAGTCTTTATGTTTTATTGTTGTTGTTGTGCTGAAGCTTTAAGGGAGAATGTGTGATGAGGGAAGGGTTTTACATCTTTATTTTGGTCAAAATAAAAATAAAAACATCTTGGCAATACAACTTATCTTTTGTATAAAAAGATTTCACTTTTACAAAATTAATTCAAATTAAAAAAAAAGTAATTTAAATGAATTTCTGTAAAAATTTGCTTTTCAATCAAACAAACCAGCTTTGTTGATTCCTGTTTGACAAGTGTAATATGCATTAAACATAGTCCATCAATGAATTAAAAAAACATTAACTTAGAATAAACCAGATATACATGTATAAAGTACAAAATATAAAGGACAAATTTTACGACTTTCTAAAAAAAATTTAATGTGAGACTTGAACAACAAATCAACATACCTCTTATAGAAATTCGGTCCTTAGGATTTTTACGTAATAAACACTGGATTAAATCCTCTGCTTCTGGTGAGAGATAGTCAGGTAGACTATACTGTGCAGTGACAACCCGATTAAGTGTCTTTTTCACTCCGTCAGTATCAAATGGAGGCTGTCCTACTAGAAATGTGTACAGCATGCATCCCAGTGACCACACATCAGTCTCTAGACCATGAGCGGATCGCATTGCAACCTCACTGAAATATAACACACACAATGTATTAAAGAATTTCAATATTATGTATTAGTTTAATGATAATATAATAAAATAGGTTCAATCACATATATCAGGAGCTTCTAGAATTGTTTTAAAATCCACTAGCCATAGGATCAGCGATTTAAAACATTTACTAGCCACAAATAAAATTCACTAGCCCTACTTTACTAGTTACTACAATTTTACTAAATAACAATTATAATCAATATGTCGCCTTAAGAGGGAGCTGGATCTTAAAAACACTAACACTGGGGTGGGGGTGGGGTCAGGATATTGATATTTTCAAAATAGACTTGACTGCAATATTTAACAAACAAAAAAGTACTAGCTGTCGGGCATGGCAATAGTAGTTATTTACTAGCCCAACATTGAATATCACTAGCCATGGGAGTGGGGCTACCATAATCTAAAAGGCTGCATATGTGTAATTATAATTAGGAAATATTTTAATAAACAGTTAATAAATAAGAATAGACAAACATTAATTAACACATTGTTGAACATGGTTGGAATTTAAGACATTTAACTTAATGATTGATGATTTGATAGTGGTTGCTATACACATCACTAATTAATTCACTCATCTGAACATGGTGTAACTAATGAAAACAGCTGTAATTAATGTGCTTCCAAACAAACATTTCAATTAACTTTAGTTGACAAAACATGCCCATTAGTAATAAGCTATGTCAACAGTAGTATTTAATTATTGTCTACTGTTTATATTAATTTGTTTTCAATGACAAGTAAGGGAATTGCTACACATTCTGTTGTTCTTGTGAGCTGTCCAGTAATGTCATAAACTGAAGATGAAAGGGACAAAAAAACAATGAAAAATAAGCTGCTTCACTTACGGAGATATGTAGTTTGGTGTTCCACACATTGTGAAATGTTTCTCATCAGGAACACTTAGCTGTGTTGCAAGGCCAAAGTCAGCAATTTTCTGAAGAAAAAATAAAAATAAAATAATAATAATAATAATACAATTACTAGCATTAATTTGAAAGTTTGAAAACAGCTAAAGCAAGCCATTTCCTTCTCACAATGTACTAAACACACTGTGATTTGACTGTTTAAGAGACTGTCATTAATTGTAAGAAATTGATATTGTCCAAAACTTTTCAGGTAATTAATCTAGATAGTATAGGTAACAATTTAAGCAGTTACACCATGCAACTTAATTCCATGCTAAAATAATTATACACAGTAAAAAAAAAAACTAACAAGTTGTACATGCATGCATTGTCTGATGTTCCTATATGAAATTCACTGATAAGGAAGATTATGACCCAGACAAGAAAAGTTAATGGGTGAACATAGACGTACGGATTAACAAAGCCATACAGGCATTTAAAAATCATTACCATGACTTTTTAGGATTATTTGGTTAATACTCTAAAAACAGAAAAAGGTTGTAAAAATGTTGTCTTAGCAAGAGATAAGTGTTTAAAACTCACAATGTCCATGTCGCGGGTGAGTAGCAGGTTGGACAGCGTGAGGTCGCGGTGCAGTATCCCGTGTGAGTGTAGATACAGAATCCCCTCCACGATGTTCTTCATGAAGTGACGGGCTGAAACAAAAACAAGTCCATTCTGTAGTTAACACACACAACAAATTAACAATTCCACAGAATTAAATGCAATGCCCAACATAAACAAAATTCCAGTGCATCCATAAACCAAGTTTTATTTGTCTAGGACTCATAGTTTGCAAGAAACTGGTCTAACTGCAAAATTTTAAACAAAAGTTGACACTGACACCATCCCCATCAGGAAAGTAATATCTACGTTTTTATTTCATAAAGGCGAGACCGAAATGTACATAAATTCCTAATATCCAAAACTGCTATGTTTAATTATGTGGAAAAAATTAAAAAACAAGCTTATGTAAATACCTTCATCTTCTGACAAGACTTTGCAGTTCGACTTTAGATATCTCTGTACCTCTCCATTGTGACACATCTCCAGAACCAAGTACACATAGTTTGAGTCTTCAAAATAATTGTACAGCTGAAAAATATTAAATGTACATACATAAAAGTACAATCCAATTTTGTTTATGAATATATATATTTATACCCTCAAATTACAGTTGAGAATAAGCATGTTGCTACTAAAAATCTAACTGAACGGTTATATTTACAGGTGGGTACATTTACAACCAAACCTGTGGTAATCAGTCAGAGAAACGAAATTTGCAAGGTTTTCTCTTTTTTTCATCACATTTTATGAGGGAACATTTAATTTTGAAAACTACGATTTGCAACTAATAATTAACATTTTAGACCTGTGTAGTTATCTCTAAGACATACATGTAACACATCACAACTCGATATGGAACAAAATGTTACCTGCATATCACTTGTGCTCGAATATGTTTATGAGTGACAAATAATCAGAAATATCAGAGTATGACAAATATTTTGAAAAGTCACTAGCCACAGGGCTAGTGGGTTTGTGAAAA
>JAECMU010145072.1:1145-11374 GCA_016106625.1 Dracogyra subfuscus | reverse complement strand
ATAATGACAGTAGTACATGATTATAAACAATGCATTGATATGTCTTTAAACAAACATTCTCTTCCTTCGGCAGGTCCATAGCAACATGGTCTCTCGCTGGAGTAGTGTGGTGCCTCTTTACTGCAGCAACTTTCATCCCCAGATCTAGACATAATCACTTGTGGTAAGATTATTAACAGGGCGGGAGTTAGCTCAGTCAGTTGAGTGCTCACTTGAGGTGCTTGTGTCGCAGGATCGAAACACCTCAGTAGATTTTTTAATTGTTCCAACCATTGCACCACAACTGGACAAAGGCCATGGTATATGCTTTCCTTTCAGTGGGAAACTGCATATAAAAGATCCCTAGCTGCATTAGGAAAAATCACGAGCTACTCTCGATATACTAAGTCGAAACCTATACTAGTTCGAATGCTTTTTTTTACAATTTAGATTGACCGTTCAAAATTCGTGCCAAAATTGCCTCAAATCAAACTGCGTACTTTTTCTCTTTGGCTTATTAATGCTCCATTCAAAATTCCATAGCACCACCACCCACTCCCACCTGCTACCGATTTCGGTCGGATTGCTGGTGCTCCCTTGCACCTGCCAGTGCAGGTGGTCCCCTCTTCCCCTCCCCACTCCCAACTTTCTGTCTTGGACGGAAGAGCTTGCTTCGCAAGCACTTGCACCCATGACAGGCGTCCGCTACAACAGCTTGCTTTGAATGTGCACATTAAACCCTATGACCTGACCTGACCTTAGGAAAAATGAAGCAGGTTTCCTCTAATGAGTTCAGAAATACCATGTTTGACATCCAATAGCTGATGATAAATTAATCAATGTGGTCCATTGGTGTCGTTTAACAAAAACAAAATGAAGATTATTCATACTTTAGAAGCCAATTTTGAAAGAATATTTGCTAATGTAACTTGAATTAACAAATTGGCTTTAAAGGTGCAGTCTCAAGTTGCAAAATGTCTGCTCTCCACCATTTTATTAACTTTTGCTTTAAAGTGCTTACACTACAACTATAAGCACATAACAAGTTACAATACTTTATAAGCAGAATTAGTTTTTTAAATTAAAGAATCGTTAGAGGTCAACCGAAGGAATTGGGTGCATTCACTTGAGACAAGCACTTTATGCAAGACCGATGTTGCCAAAAGTCAAATTGGTAGATTTTATCAGTTGATTGGATAAGTGGTTCAATTCTGCGATGCAAGCACCTCAAGTGAGCACTCAATCAACCAAGCTAACTCGCACCACTCCTTTAACCTTTTCTTGTTTTTAATCCGGTCTATGTTGTGGAGTTTTAGACAATACCTTATTAAATGATGGAGTTGAGCTACAGCACTTTGATTGTAAGAATGCTTCCCATTTTTGTTGGGGGACAGGCTGATAAAAGGCTGTGGTATGTGCTATCCTGTCTGCATATAAAAGATCTCTAGCTCTAGTGGTGTCGTTAAACCAAACAATTCCCCACCCCCCTCCTTTTGATTTGTAGTGCTCCATGATTAGTATAATATGTATATCATTGGCCATAGTTTGTGGTCATTTGTCTGTGTGATGGGGAACATAAAACACCTATTGCTGCTAGTAGACACTAATAAATATGTGGGCACATTCTTTCTTCAATGTAAGATCATGATTACTATGTATGACCAGAATGACTGCAGATTAAATATTGTGACTAAAAAAACTAATCAACCCAAGAACATTATTTAAATTTTTACAGAATATATTTTATAATAATGTTGATCTTAGAAGTTGTTAATTATTATATTATTGTTGTCTTTTTACAGGTATAAACAACAGTTTGAACTTTACCCACCCGACAGGAAGGCCTTAATTCCATGGTTGTTTTGAAAGATTTGTCAAATTTACTTTTTTTTACAAGATATGTATTATTTTTTGTCACTGTAAACAACTCTACTTTACTTTGTGTAAAAATAATTTTGTCTATGCTCTATTGTATGTCATTCTAAACAGTTCTGAAATATTCCTTTGTTTAAAATATTACTCTGAATGACATTGTGGATGTGTAATAATTTATTTAAATGTATTGCTCTCAATTCTTATTCTTTAGGAATGGAAATAAAATTTATCTCAAAGTTTTTTATATGACTGAACTCCATTGAAAATGCACCACCCAGTTTTCAGTTATTGCGATCACATACGAGCGGTTACTATAAAACCCTTGTATATAATTGTGGGTTATTTATTGCCCACCAGAATACCTCCAACAACACAGAATCAGTTAAATACATTACCTTTTTTTCGTATATTGTTTTCAGTGGAGTTCAGTATATATTACTTTTTACTCTACTATACACAAACAAATGATCAGTAACCTATTTATATCTCTACAAAATATTTGTGTCCTTTTTTGTACTTGTTTAAAAGGTCAAAATAATTGCTATGTTATCCCAGTGATATACTTAATTTTGCTGTTGGTCAAATTAAAGCCATAACAGGTCAATTGCCCGACTAATTGTGATTAATGTTACATATACTTGTACTAGATCCATCAGGCTATATGTACATTTTTGTTCAGAAAATAAGTTTTGATGATCTCAAATATTACGTGGACGTTATATGCCATTGTGTAACGTAACAGGTAACTCCACCTACAATAAGGCCATCTAAACATTAACCCAGGACCCTTGATGTAATCTCAACCCAGAACCCTTATTGTGAACGTGGAGTGCCATACTGATTGAGCAAATAGGAAAATTTCCACAATGGAATATTTTGTAAAAATAAAATGAACATATAAATTAAGATTTTTAAGATGCTATGGATTTTGTTTCATAAACTTTCTATCGATATTGTTTTATACATTTCCGAGGCAATATACAAGTTTATATTAATTACAAAAGTTTATTTCTAAGATTTGACTGTGTGTGTGTGTATGTACATTAACCGAGTTGAGATATATTTATATTTGTTTATTTATAAGATGTTAATTTATATACTACCTTGGTGCAATTTTTCTCAAACATTCTGCCTGATATTATTCTAAAATAATAGATACATGTGTATATAAAAATAATTACCAATCTCTTCATGTTATTTTAAATTTTAAAAACAAATATCAGTAATACAGTAGTTTTTGGCCCAACTTTTTTCTTTTTAAAAATATTTATTTCCCCCCGTTGATTCTGACCATGTCATGGTTTTGGGCTCAACTTCATGCCAAGCCACTGAAAGTTGCTTGAGCGATCATTTCTTTAGTGTGTTACTCTTGCAAATCTAATTTGCATCACTTATTTTTTGTTTGTGCAAAATTTGGAAGACCATTTACTTGGATAGAACCCCAATTTATTTCTGCGTAACCAATAAATGGATGAAGCAGATTTTCAATTCTCAGAGGCCTGCATTGTCCAACTTTTAGACATGGGAAATGGTATTTGTAAATTGCATGACATTCCATGACCTGTATGCATCGTTACTTAATGTAATTGCCTTTAGTATTCTGTACCCACCTATGAACACATTTGAGATTTCTTCCATAGATGAAGTGGTAGTATAGCATTTATGTACCAAGACCACCAAATACACTAGTAACTTGTGGAGCTTTTGTGATTTTTAATTTTTATAATAACTGAACATTGTTATAAAAAATTAAAATGTGCAATAAAAGCAGTGAATCCACATTATTTGTTGTGTAATATTGTGTAAGATATAAAATACATGTATAACAAAACAATAGCCATCTCAAGTTATAAAAACATGGCCAGGACAAAGATTTCCGTTAAAGTAAGTGGTGACCTAGTTATGGTGCACGACACACCACCATCTCTAGTTATACTTTTATGCAAGTTTGTATGACCCTTTGTGAACTGAAAAGAAAGACATGGTCTGGAAACAAAATGTTTATGGATGGATAGGAAATGTTTTATTTAACGACACACTCAACACATTGTATTTACGGTTATATGGCGTCAGATGGGTGAAATGTAAGATGGAAGTGCAGCCAGTTGTTCCAGGTTATTCACTTTATATGTTTGTTTTTTTAAGGATTATTTATTTTACTTAATTAGCATAAAATGAATTTTCAGTATAGAAAAAATGGAGCAAATCAGTTTGATGATGTGGTATGTGCTGTCCTGTTTGAAACATTCTATCCAAAAGATCCTTTGCTGCTATTTGCTAGGAGTAGGTTATGTGTGAACCACATTTCCTCTCTTGCTATCTAAACAAAGTGTCGAAATAACCATATATTATATATAAATAGCCATAGTTTTAAAGTTCACCGAGGCATCATGTAAAAAAATATTCCTTTCCTAAATGAACAAGTTGGTATGTGTTGTACACAATGATAGAGGATCACTACATGTATATCTGATAAATAATGACTATCCAACATTTCCACTGTTGTAGGACAAATACAAATGTATATGTTGCAGTATGCAGGAAGAATCTTCTTGGGTAAAAAAACAACAACATTGGTATATGCTGCATTGAGCATCACAATAATCTGATCTAGTCCTCATTGAGCATCACAATAATTCACGTGTTGGTCTAGAAAACGTGGCATGGGCAGCAAGACAACCGATGCCCCCCCCCATCTATGAGCTACTCTTTTTTTTTTTTGATTAGCAGCATGGGATCCTTCATATGCCCCCTCCAACAAACTGCCTTTGTTATGCCAGTTGTGGAGCACTGGCTGGAACAAGAAATAGCCCAATGGACATACTGATGAGGATCGATCACTTCACAAATCTTCAGATGATTCTTTCCAATGCTATTCGAATATCAAATTCTGTGTGGGATATTAATTTGATTTATACATCCATTCAACTCAATTTTGGCATTCTATTAAAGAGTGTCCAAAGAGAAACAAACAAAAGTAAAATAATACGTATATTCATGTTTTAGTTTTACAACTGCCATTTTTCAAACAGTTGGAACAAAAAGTCGTAATTTGTGTAAAATACTATGCATTCTTCATTGATCTAACATATTTTATCACTCCTCCAGCTTCACATACAACTGATAATACATTGTCTAAAATAGCACTATATAAACATTTAAACTCTGCTTTAGGATACACTGGTTTAATTAACACTACCAGGTTCACATAAAACAAAACATTATTTTAAATATTCTATACATCTAGGTATTATTTTGATCTCTTAGTTGCCAAAATACTATAAAACAATTTGCATATGAGCAGTACACACCAGCAAACTTGTACGTTTGTGATTTATGTCTTGCTTATATTGATATATTCAGTTTCAAACCAACGATCCTGAACACATCCTTGAACTATTAGAGCTAGAAGTCAATGGTTATCAAGAGAAGTGAGGGTTGTAACTAGCTTATTTTACCCCATTTAATTCACCGGTATCGAGATCCAAACCCACTGCCAAACAGCTTCGAAACCCAGTAACTTAATCAGAATACAATTGAAGCCAATAGGTGGTGGTTATCTCATGTAACAGTGTAAAACTTAATCATGGAAATACTCACACATACAATATGTACAAAAGACGTCACACATCAACGTTTTAACACATAACCATACAATTTTTACCCACCCCTCATTTAAAGTGTGACAGAAATACTTATTTAAAATGTCCCAAAATCCATCTACAATTAAATCTTCTGTGGAAATCCCCTTCTATGCCACCCCTGACATCATGGCCTTATGTTCTCAATCTTATTCTGTATTTATTCATGCATGAACCAGTTTGGAATTCCAGAGACGGAGACTAAAACATGTAAAGCATTAAAACTCATATGGCGTAGTTGTGTCTATATGTCACACGTGCATGAACAATAATCAATATTGCTCATTTATTTGCTGTAACCTACAAATGTACATGAACACCCACAACACTTTTTCTTTAAATCTACATGTATCTATTATTTACATAACTTGTGGACAATTAATTACAACCTACCATTCATACTGACATTTTTGTCCGGGATAGTTTAAGTTTACGTTCTGTTCCATTATTATTCCAACATAATACAATTTCACACTTCATAACTCGCACCAATTGTATAGGAATATATAAACATTAAATCCAGCTAGTGTTATATATCATTAAGCCCATGGCATATATTTTCTGTACTCTTTCTTAACTGCCTCTCGATCTTCAGGCAAGGGAAGATGAGGTTTTATACCCCTTTTCTCCCTATCCACTCTTACATTCCTCTGAAATAAAGAAATTCACAGAAATTTTAGTATGTAGTAAAACATTTGAATAAATATGTATAATAACGACATACTTGGTACATGGATATATTTTTAACTTACCTTTACTTCTTTTACATTTGTGATATCATTTATCTTTGATCTTATAATTTTATATCCTTTTGTAATTCCACAAACCTAATTAGCACATCCTCTCCAACTTTAGAAAAACAAATTACTCTATAAAAGTTGAAATTTCTTGTTCCAGCTAGTGCAGCAACATTGGTATATCGAAGGCTGTGCTATGTGCTATTCTGTCTGTGAGAGATGATGCATATAAAAGATCCCTTGCTATTGATGTAGCAGGTTTCCTCTCTAAGACTATATGTCACAATGACTAAATGTTTGACAGCTAATAGCCTATGATTAATAAATCAATATGCTCTTGTGGTGTAGTTAAACAAAACAAACTTTACTATACTATAAATGTTGAAAATAATGCTTAAGTGATACCAACATTTAAATATTTTTGTATAACAAAGTACATGCCACCCAACCATTCCTTATTCCTGTTATTGCTACATCAAACAATTTAAATAGGAAAGGAAAGTTTGATTAATTATTCTCAAGAACATTTTAAACAAAAGCTTTTCATAACCAAGTGGGATAGGAATATGGCTTGAACGTAAGAATCCTTTCGATTCCATCCAGAACTTTTATTGCAATTTTTACTAGATACAGAGTTTTATTCAAAATTTTAATTATATCTATTTGTGATATTTGTATTTTTACACTGTCCTTTTGCACTGTTTTTATTTAACTGTTGAATTTTTATATTGATGTTGATCATCACTTACTGTTTGCCTTTACCATAGTTTGACACCCAATATCGATGTATTTTTCGTGCTTGGGTGTCATTAAACATTCATTCATTCACGATTCATTCTATGAAGATGGAAATAACAAAAAATGTATCTGTCATTAGGGGATCACTTTAAAAAAATCTTTATTAAAATAATATTAAAACTTTGATCGGTTCAGCAAAACTGGAACTGCTCGTGAATGTCAGAATGAGATAATATCTGCTATTATTACCTACGCGATACAGCATAACGAGGGTCATATTTATTGTACGATTTCCCTTGTATGTCATAACTAAATCGTATGTCCTCCTGGCATTGTCGTTTAACGATTGGTTGTTGTAAGAGTACATTTCTTTCTGATTGGCTGACATGACATTCCAGCTAATTTTTAATTTGAATGACGTCAGTATTCCAATGACGTCACTTTACATCTCCTTACAATAACACGAAACTGTGTACATGACAATTACTGGAATGTTCATTTAGCAGTACAGTTTTACGGTAATAAACAGAATATTACATTCGTGTCCATGACGTACGATGTTTACGACACTCGTGCCTAAATTATCGCATTTCCCTCGCTCTCGACTGGGAAATATGATAATTTAGGCACTCGTGTCGTAAACATCGTCTGTCATGGACACTCATATAATATCCTCTATGTATTTAGTGTAAGTTTTTGCACTTTTATGCAGGCAAAATAAGGAGTATGTTTGTTTTTTTGAAGGGTATGGTGCAGCTCAGCCACCCTCCTTTGATTTTCACCCAGCGAGAACACTGCATTTGTATTTTCACTGACTTTGTTTTTCTCAAACTTTTTTTACTTGAATTGGTATGGGTTTAATAGTAAAAGTTAATCATATATTTTTATATGAGGAATTATAATTATGAACTTTACATACTGGTAATTGAATTCAAATTTTAGTTACATGCCATATCATCCATTCTCATTCAATGTAAATAAACAATTGGCTACACAGAGATCACATTTGTCTTAAACTGTTAAATACAATTTGCTATGGTTCAACTTACACCCTGATCTTACCCAAAAATCTCGACAGTTTTTGTAATTCTGGAAAAATTTACTGCATTTGTCTCTGTCAAAATCATTCTCACTCAGGCATGATAATGACCGTTCATGTTCCTGCAAATAAAACAATTATGATAAATATTAAAAAGATAACCAAATACTTAGTTCTAAATGTCCATTAAAATCCATAACATAAGGTGAAAAATAACATGGCTCTACTATTATTATCCATAATTCACCACATATAGAGGATAATAAACTAGCTACCAGTTATTATCAGATTTATGTCCCAAGTGAAATGTTCAGTGGTCACGTGCTTTAGTGAGTGACAAATGAAAATTGTTTCACGAGGGACATAAATTTGATAATAACTGGTACTGAGTTTGTTATTCTATTTATTACCTCAGCTATTTTTTCTCTAAAAGCCAGGCTTTATTTTCGACACACATGCACGAAGGTCAACCTGTATAAAAATGATGTAAACCACTTTACACACTGTTCTGAGAATTGCTATAACTTTGTAATTTAATGACGTTCATGGATAATTTTCAAAAACAAAAGTTCTCTTTATTCTGCTACAAAATCGATAAGGAATTGCATTAAAATGACATTTTGTTATAAATTTAACACCAAAATCAGACAGCCATACAAGCAAATTCTTTAAACTACATGACGTCATTTTATGTGTTTGCCAAATCGTGATGACGTCATATTTAGTACCGACAAGGTCATTGGTTTGTAAGCATCAAATTATCCAATAGTATTGTTTGTTAGACCAATGCAGAATATTTCTCACTGAGTGACCGCTGGGGTAATAAACTGATACAGTGCAGTCCAACATTATATACATGTGTAACAATAATTTATTGGAATTGTAGATTCTTAATGTTCTAAATATATTTTAAATTAAAACATTTATTACATGGCAGTGAAAGAGATCACAGAACACTATATAGGTAACAAAGAAGTAAATAAATTTTGTTTGTTATGCCCTACCGTAATTAAAAGTCTTTAAAATTAAACAGATCTAAGAGTTCTTGTCTGCAATTAACACATAGCCTATGATATGAATGTCTGCATAGTGCGTGTTACATTGAGAAATTAAGAGCTTATGGATGCATAACAAGAAGGTGTCAAAATATGTATGAAATGGTTGTCGGTAAAAATTTATCTATAGTATAACTGTAAAAATAATTTGTTGGCAGACTTTGTCCCCAAGCATCACCCTGAACGTGACCACGTACCATTCCTCTACATTGGCTTGCAACCAGCAAGGGTAATGCTAGGCCACGATTCGGTTGTATAATCTCCAGATATTCTAGACTCTTTGACTAAGTGGTATGCCCTGTGCACCCGATCATCATCTACTGTCCACTTGGTGAGGGTGGGGAGCCTAATTTTAAACATACTAGAATTAAAGATGCTTTATCATGATTAAAATGTTAAATTTCGGTTTCTTTATTATGAAAAATTTAATGTTCTCACTTTGCCAAGAATTCCGAGATAATTTAAGCAAAAATTACACATGCAATAAACTTAATGTATCCATTTAAATAACAGTAACAATTAGAGGCTCGCATAATTCATCATATAATATCTTACATTTTCAGTGCAATCAAAGTATGTGATATTTTCCTTCATCACATACTTTAAGAATTTGATAACTTTGCAAATTATATGCAAATTAAGCAGGTCATGGGACTATTTTTATGTAAGCAAACGTTCTAACATGGCTACATTATCCATCGGAGATGCTGTCCTTGGTCCTTAAAACAGTATTATAAAGTACACTACATGTAACAAATTACATTTTTTAATCATAATTAAATTTAAAAACAAAACAAAAACACAATGAAAACCCCTACTAAAAATATAGCCGAACATGTGTGCCGTTTGTTAACCAAGATTACAGTTACAAATCATATTCCACTTTATTCTGTAAATAACTGACCTAACTGTTTAAAATGAGGTGGTGTAAAGTACATTCACGGACTCTATTTTTAGCGCAGTATATGTCGGTAAAGCGAAGCCACGTCACATATTCATACATAATTTAAATACTGAATAATGGCTGACTGGAATTAAAGTTAAGTGTAATGTTTACAAATCACGTTTTATTAAGCTTGAGAATATATGATTAAGAGGTTATTACCCTCGTGTGTTTCGGTATCGTCAATATCATATAATATATTAGGCTCGCATAATACAATTT